>JARYGA010006005.1:0-43926 GCA_030545235.1 Helianthus tuberosus
AGAAGTCAAGTGTATGAATAATTATGAAATGAGATAGGATGATTACTTATAATTATGATGTGACTATTAAGTCAAACATATATGTGGGTGTGTAAGAGGAAATGAGAAAGGTTTCGGGGACGAAACCTTATTTAAGGGGGGTAGACTTGTAACACCCCAAAACCCAAATGTTTATATTGTCGTATGTTCCTATAGGACATATCATGAAATAAATAACTAGGCTATTTAACCTGGTTAAAAGGGGTAGCTAAAAATAATAAAGGAATGAATCCTTAGGGGGGCAAACATGTTAAAAATGGAACTTGAATGGTTAATTAGGGTTAAAACACAAACACACACACATGTAGGTGTATGTGTCGTGTGGATCAGGAAGGAGCAAAGGGGGAAAACCCCTAATAATCATAAATTTAGCAAATTCAAGCCCTAGATGTGATCTTGAGTCCATGCATGTCTCGACTTTGGATCATCTATGCATTCTTGAACACAAGGTAAGTAGAATTTTGGTGTTTGATGACTTTGAATGTGATGGGTTATGTTGTAAATCGTGAATTGGTATGAAATTGAGTATGAGTAGGTGTTAATGTCATGATATAGAACCAAGATTATACATGGTTTGGGTTAATTTGATGTTTATAGGTGAAACCCATTTGTTATGATAAGAATGAGGGCTTGAATGATCACCTATGTCCAACTCTTATGTAATATAGATGAATTTTGATATGTATAATGTATTCTTGTTAGAGGAATTAAAAGAAATGTGTTGCTAAGATGTTTGAGATTTATGCATGAATGATTCATGTTGATTAGAAGGAGGAATTTGATGAATTATGGATAAGATTAGAAGGATATGCATGAACTAGTTGTACCCTATGCTTAGGAGGTAGTACACACATAAAAAGTATGATGAAATTATGAAGAACTTAAGATTAGATCACTTGTTGGTGATTAACAAAGTAAGTTATGAAGTGGGTTTTGATTATATGATAGAAATGATGATATACTTATGTTAATGATGTTTGAAGTCATATATGTCTTTGAATGTTTAAAGAAATCGGATAAGAAATGATAGATTAGCATGTTATAAGGTTAAGTGATAAATTTAATATAAGATCCGTGTGATAAAAAGGTTGTGATGAATAATGGATAAGCTAACTATCTTGAGAATGATATTTGATAGTTGATGCTTGGTAAGCGACATGGAAGATTGGGAAAGAAGCGGGTTAAACGGGACTAATGCGCACGGGAAGCATATTCGGATGCAATGTAAGTAAAACTTACACCCTTTTTTGTAGAATATCTATTCAATGTTTAGATTACAAACATGGTAAGTAAATATGTGAATTATGATGTTCCGACAAGTCTTGGTATGGGTCGGAATATGTGGTTATGTTAAGAAACTAAGTTGATGGTTAAGAAGGGTAAAAGGGGCATTATGGTAATTTTGGTTGCAAGTTAACGAAGTAATAAGTTACATGGATAGGATAATGAATAACTAACATCCCACAAGGATAAAATGGACATTTAGACTTAACGGGTCAAATGGTGAAGATGTCACCCTTTGGCATTATCGACTAATGAATTGCTTTGTTAAGTATTATGAATTCACAGAATGTATAGAAAAAGGATTTGTGTTGCTATTATCTAGAAATTTAGCAGATGAAGTATTAAAACGGGTCATAGCTTTGATCCGAGCCAGGTATGTGCATTACAATTGTAGATAAGTCGCATGATTGGTTAATTATGCAATGAAGTCTTTTGTTGTAAAGAATGGGACAAGGTTGACAAAAATGCCCTTGATGGGTAATTCGGGCAAACGGTCTTAAAAGTTGTTTGGAAACAAACTATTTGATTAAGTGAATGAAATGGATAAGTATGATAGCGAGAAATATGATTTTTGTAAGTCAGGGACATTAAAATGCGCAAATACCCTTAACGGGTCAAAATAAGCTTTTGAGCGAAAATGGGTTAAAGAGGATGCAAGACATCCGAGAATCTAATTTTTATGATTGACGTCATTGATAGTATTAGGTTCATAAGAAATTTTGGTCAAACAAACGAGTTATGTTGATAAATGTATGAACAGGTCAAAATTTGGTAAAAGGGTAATAAGCCAAAGGCTTAAAAGTCATAAATTTCGGTAGTCCATGTAACACCCGTTCTTGTAAACCAAGGTTTAACGTATATTTTGAAAGATAATCATGTAATTAATCACTATCATATACATCGGGAAATACGGGTTTATTAAAACTTTTGCAAATCATAAGTTATTCTACATAACGTGGCTGAATTCGTTGTTTAAAATTTACAATGTGTCAAAGTGCGGAAGCGTGTGTCTTTATCGTGTTCGGTTCTTCACTGAGCTTGATCGTCTTCCGGCATCCTAAAGTACCTACATTTCAATAACATGAAATGATTTAGTCATACGGGGTTTAAATCATGTCCGAATGATGTCCGGGAAAACAATTGATTTTTCAATTGTTAAACAAAATATATAAAAAAAATAAATATCTCCACCGTAAATTACGGTGGGACCGTAATTTACGGTGGCACCTGGGTTCAAGCTTTTCTACCGTAAAACAGTAGACCTTCACCGTAAATAAATCATCTCCACCGTAAATTACGGTGGGACCGTAATTTACGGTGGACCCTGGGTTCAGCCTTTCCATTTTGCCGTAATTTGACACGGAATCTTTCGTATCTTTCAAACCGCTTATCCGTTTGACCTACCGTTTCTTCCTACATGTTTGTAATTTAATTCTCCATTATATGGAGTTAAGATCTGACATCCGGATTAAATAAAATTGAGACTTTTGAGCCTTCGGCTTATTATCTTTTCAACAAGTTTTGACCCGACTATGTGTTCATCAAACAAACATGTTTGTTTGGCCACCATTCATCATGAACCCTTAAATTCTAATATTGTCAATCATATTAAGTACTGAACACGGGTTTCTACGCAATTATTTACCCGTTTTTTTTTTAAATCTTATTTTGACCCGTTAAGGGTATTTACGACCATTTTAGCACGAACTGTGCTCATTTCTCATGTACCTCATGGTTCCACCAGTTTGTTATTAGCTAGTCTTCCACCACGACTATGAATGTGGTGGATTTAACGAAATGGACTATTTATTCCGAGTTTAATCCTACGGATATGTTATTTTTGCGGCAACACACAATTTAAGCATTTAACTCTTGAAAGTTTATGTCTACAACTTTCATACGCGTCTAAAGGTTACAAGATCATAAGATAAGTTCCTAAACAACCTTTATAAGTTGTTTGCTCAATTTACCCTTCAAGGGCATTTTAGTCAACATTAGCCCCTCATTCACTACGAGGGGCTTCCACTACATATTTGACTAAGTTTGTATGTTAACTATAATCGTATGCATACGTACCTGGCTAGGGTCAACATATAGACCCAATTTATACCTCGCTTTTATTATCACATTTAGTGTGGGCGAAATTAACCGAATCGCTAATCGCTCCTGTTGACACAAGACTTGACAATCGCATTAGTCGATATTGTCAAATGGCGTTATCACCGCCATCTGACCCGTTTGGCCTATATGCCCAACGTTGCCTATTAAATCAAAAACATGTTTTTTTTTTACTTCTAATTCATACATCCATCCTGTCCCGGATTTCATTACCGAATCCCATTTTCTCTAAATTTCTTTTCTTGTAATTTCAACCCGTTTCGGCTTACGCCAAAAGTTTCCTTTAGGCTTCGGTTTACATTAGTCAATACTTGACCAATTTCCATCTTACCCTTTCTATCATTATTAGGTTATACTACAAGGTGACCTTGACGGAAATTCATAATTTCCTAGTCTTTACATAATTAATTTACCGTTTTGCCCTTTTTGCCATAAACCATGGTTTTTATCATCTTTATATGTTCCGACTCGTATCAATCACGTCGGAAATCCATATTTTTAATATTAGCATTATTGCATCTATAACGTATAGAATGAACAAGTAATCTACACAATTATGTAAGTTTCACTTACCTTGCATCCGAGCTACGCTTTTCTTCCATGCTTGACTTGTTTGACCCGCTTTCACTCCAAGCTTCCACCTAGCTTGTTACGCGTCAAACTATCATCATCGTTTTCAAGGTGGTTAGTTTAATCATACTCTAATACGATTATTCCACCTTATGCATTTCATATCAAAATTGCTATTTATCGTATTATAGGTCAGTTTGACCTTTTTAATAGTCAAATGCCCATTAGTATACTAATTTGCATTTTCGAGTTATCAACTAGTTTTAGCACTCTTTAATTACCCGGTAGGCGTTATCTTTAGACCTCCGTTTTAACCAAAGTTCTAATCGCGTTTAACACATTTAGAACTCTCTTTAATCACTTTTTGCATAATAGTCGAAACATCACAACTAGGTGTTTTAACTACAAAATTCTAGTTTCGAGCCTTCTTTGAGGCATTTCAACGAACACCTTAAGGGCAGAATTTTACATGTTTATTTATCATGTCTCTAGCTTATCTCTTAGCCCAAATTTCACATAAATCAACCATCTTACAAAGTGATTAACTTCTATAATTTCTGAATTCACTTCAAAATCGTCAATTTACACTAGATCAACAATCTATTTCCTAGTGTTCATCATTTTAACATAAAACCCACTTAGCTTATCAATGGATCATCATGAATCTCATAGTTTTTCCAATAATCTAACATGTTATTGACTAGGGTTTACTCCTAGACATCATATTACTTCAAGATTCACCCATGCATGACATAATCAAGCTCAATTTCAGTTTCTTACAAATAACCTAGAATTTGAGATGGATCAAAACGTCACAATTTTACATACCTTGTGATCCTTTCAACTAGGTGTTCATGAATACGAGCTTGGATTTCGATTTGGGACTGATTTGGCCTCTCAATTTCTTGGATTTAGGCAAGTTAGGGTTGAACAAAGGAACTCCTTTGCTCCTGTGGAAGACATCGACCAGAACACACACTCAAGGTGTGTGTTTTGGTGTAGAAAGTTTTATTTAATTAAAACTTGTTTCTAGTTTGTCCCTTATGGCCCCTCTAATTCACCCAAGTTACATTGAGTGTATTTTAACCAATTTCTTTATTACTACAAGACTTGTAATTTAACTAGGTTATTTACTTCCTAGTTATTTTATCTTGTTCATAACCTATATTTAATATATATGTACGAAACCTATATATCTTTGGGGTGTCTCCCTATCCTTTATATTTTGAGTCCCGTCAACTCGGGCCTTTTATATACTTTGTTTTCCTCAAAGTGTTTACCCTTCTTTTAATTAACATCAAGTTTATTTATTTAAATCCTAATATTCGTCGGGTAAATTTTACTACCAACGGTGCTTTACCCGTCTTTTAGTATTAACGCGATTTGATTACCAAACCCGTTTTCGGGGTGTTACAGTCCAATTATTGGATTTTCACTCCATGTGATGAAGAATTAAATTACGGTCGCGTAGGAAAAAGAATCGGGTAAAACGGATCAAAAACGAGAAAGTAATGCTCGTTTCCGTAAAATCCGGTTGTGCTGGGAATATGCAGCAACCAGCTACAACAATCTGATGAAATCAGGCGGTGGCGCCGCGCGACGCGGAAGGCCCCAGGCCGTGGCGCTACGCGACGGGTGCCAGTTTCAGCAAAAGTTGTTTTCGTGTCTCGTTTTGTCTTGGGAACTCGTTTAAACGCGTTTTAAGTTGCGCATGACTAGTTTAACCTACGATTTTATGAGCATAAGTGTATGCACACTTGTAGATAGGTATGTATGTATGTTTGTATGTCTCTATACACGTTTGTAGGGATGTATGTATGTATATATGTATAACGTCATGAGTGTACGTAATGAAGTAGGTGTGTGTGTATGTAAATGCGTATGTAATGATGTAGATGTGTTTATATGTGGGTATGTACTTATGTATGTAATTGGTTATGTGTGAACGTATGAATATGTATAAGTATGTATGAAAGTAGGTACACATGTATCCAATGAAATTGAGTACTAACGATAATATTAGCGTGCCTGGTGGATGAAGTGTAACGCAGGAATAGCAAAGAAGTCTCACCACGGATTGTATGACTAGATGGAAAGTTGGGATGTAAAGAGTTAACGGAACGAAATGTAAACGTGAATAAATCTTGTATGTTTATAATGCGTACTAATATTATGAATTTTATGTGGTGAACGCAGGTAGTACGAGTCATGAGGATCATCAAGGATTAGAGATCGAGGATCGAGTCACAAGACAGATTGTACGGGAAAGATGGTGTATGAAATATAGAAAACCCATGTTACGTTTTTAATTGTAAATGAGTCGATTGATGATTTCCTGTAAAAAAAAGTTGTGTCAAAATGAAAATTTAAGTAAGACAAAATATTTATAAAGAAAGAAATTTTATGGCATGAACTTCCGCTGCGACTTTTTGTCAAATACAAATTAGGGTCTTACATACAAGAGAAGAAATTGACCACTTTGTTGAAGAATAGGTCGCCATAGAACAAACCTTTGTGGTTCTTGATCGAAATGAGCAACCAAATAAGGAGTCTCCTAAAGACCAACCTCTTAAGCTCAAAGAACTTCCAAAAGGTTTGGAATATGCTTTTCTAGACAAAGATGGTAAATCACCTGTAGTTATTTCGTTAAAATTAACTAGTGTAGAAAAAGAAAACTTAATTACACTTTTGAAAAAAACACAAAAATGTGATCGCTTGGAAGCTTGTAGATATTAAAGGCATAAGTCCTTCCATGTGCACGCACAAAATTTTAATGAATGATGACTATAAATCGGTAATACAACCACAACGTAGAGTAAATCCAAATGTCCAAGAAGTGGTTAAAAACGAAGTCATCAAATTACTTGACGCCAGACTCATTTACCCAATTTCCGATAGTCCTTGGGTAAGTCCCGTCCAAGTAGTTCCAAAAAAGGAGGTATGACGGTAATAACTAATGTGGAAAATGAATTAATACCAACAAGAACCGTCACAGGATGGAGGGTATGTATAGATTATCGTCGATTAAATGAGGCAACAAGGAAATATCACTTTCCTTTACCTTTTATTGATCAAATGCTAGAAAGATTATCCGGTCACAAGTTTTATTGTTTCTTAGATGGTTTTTCAGGTTACTTTCAAATTCCGATAGCACCCGAAGACCAAGAAAAGACAACATTCACATGTCCCTATGGAACTTTTGCTTATCGACGCATGCCTTTTGGTCTATGTAATACCCCCGCAACCTTCCAACGTTGCATGGTGGCCATCTTCCATGATATGATAGAAAAGACAATGGAAGTCTTCATAGACGACTTTTCTATCTTTGGAGATTCATACGACCAATGTCTCGATAACATTGAACGAATGCTATCCCGATGTGAGGAAACTAACCTCGCCCTTAACTGGTAAAAATTCCATTTCATGGTAACAGAGGGAATAGTACTCGGTCACAAAATCTCAAGCGAAGGAATGTAGGTTGATCGAGCAAAAATAGACACTATTTCTCGATTACCACCCCCATCCTCCGTTAGAGCTATCAGAAGTTTCCTAGGGCATGCCGAATTTTATAGGCGATTTATCAAGGACTTTTCTAAAATCTCAAGGCCTCTAACAAAATTACTTGAAAAATATGCTCCTTTCATCTTTGACAAGGAATGCAATCAAGCATTTCTCACACTAAAGGAAATGCTAGTCAATGCACCTATCATGATAGCGCCTGATTGGAAATTACCTTTCGAAATCATGTGTGATGCAAGTGACTTTGCAGTTGGAGCCGTCTTGGGACAAAGAAAAGATCATGCAACCATTCGATATCTCTTCAAGAAACAGGATGCTAAACCATGTTTGATTCGGTGGATTCTACTCCTCCAAGAATTTGACATTGAAATAAAAGACAAAAGAGGAGCAGAAAACACCGCAGCAGAAAACACCGCAGCAGATCATCTTTCTCGCTTGGAAGATCCAGCTTTGGAGGCAACCAGGGACGAGCAAATCAATGAAAAGTTCCCAACAGAATCCCTGGAAATGGTGGAATACTGAGAAGAGCCATGGTACGCCGACTATGCTAACTACTTAGCTAGCGGTATAGTCACAAAAGGATGGCCACATCATCAAAGAAAGAAATTCTTTGCCGATGTAAAGCATTATTTTTGGGAAGATCCCTATCTTTTCAAAATGTGTGCCGACCAACTCATCCGTCGATGCATACATGGTAGTGAAGCAAGAAGAATTCTCCGCCATTGTCATGAAGGTCCATACGGAGGACATCATGGTGCCGCTAGTACCGCACGAAAGGTATTTAATTCAGAATTCTATTGGTCAACCATTTACAAAGACGCCCAAAGTCGTGTCAAGACATGTGACGCTTGCCAAAGATCAGGTAATATTTCTTCCAAAAACCAAATGCCACAAAATGGCATTCTTGTTTGTGAAATTTTTGATGTGTGGGGACTCGACTTTATGGGACCTTTCCCACCGTCAAAAGGAAACAAATATATACTTGTGGCGGTAGATTACTTGTCTAAATGGGCCGAGGCCGAGGCACTTCCAACCAATGATGGAAGAGTCGTGGTAAGATTTCTGAAAAGATTATTCTCTCGTTTTAGAACACCAAAAGCATTAATTAGTGATAGAGGTACCCATTTCTGTAACCATCAACTTGAAAAACTCTTAACAAGGTATGGGGTCTATCACCGGGTCTCAACAGCATATCACCCTCAAACAAAAGGATAAGCTGAAGTGACTAATAGAGGTTTAAAACAAATACTTGAAAAAACCGTAGGGTTAAATAAAAACAATGGGCCGATAAATTAGACTATGCTTTATGGGCTTTTCGAACAGCGTACAAAACAACAATAGGTACAACCCCATTTAAGCTCGTCTATGAAAAATGTTGTCATCTGCGAGTAGAAATAGCACACAAGGCCTACTGGGCAATTAAAAATGTAAACTTAGACTTAGAAATCACAGCTAAAAATCGATTTTTCCAATTAAATGAATGAGACGAATTTAGGAATTATGCATACTCTAACTCCGAAATTTATAAGGAAAGAATGAAAAATTTGCATGATAAACACATTAAACCTAATAAATTTCGGGTAGGAGATCAAGTTCTATTGTTTAATTCACGACTTCGATTATTTCCCGGTAAATTAAAGTCTAGGTGGTCAGGACCTTTTTCCATCACCCATATTTTCCCACACGGTGCAGTCGAAATTAAATCTCGGAATGGAATTCCATTCAAAGTCAATGGCCAACGGCTAAAGCTTTATCAAGGATTCATTGAGGATGAAGAGAAAGAAATCTCGCTTCAAACGGTCAAAGAATGAAACGAAGGTTCAAGCATCAACATCATACCTTGTAAGTTATGAACATCGGGAAAACATCTAAATCGGTAAGATTTCTAAAACCAAGTTTCGGGAAACAAGGCACTCACATGAGCACTTATAAAAAAATATATTTAAATTGGCCTGCCCACGGGGCCGTGTCCAGCGGACATAGGGCCGTGTCCGCGCAACTGTCGGGATAAAACCCCCTTTTTCATTCAGTTTCTTCATTCCACACACCCCGTTTCCCCAAAAACTCTCTGGTTCCGGTGAAAATTTCTGCAGATTTCTACGTTCCCCTGACTTCTAACAACGTTAAGGTATGATTCTACCACCCTAATTAGTTAGATTAGTTACTTGCATGTAGTTTAACATCAAAATTTGGGGAAAATCTAGGGTTCTTCAACTTGAATCGGATCAAACCCCAAATTTTTGCTTAAATCTGTTAGTATTAGTATAGATACATGTTATAGGAAGTAAATCAACTTGTATTGTTTGTAGATTTGCCCGATTTCTCACAAAAACCCCAAACCCTTGTTTTTGAACCGAAAAAGATGAAATTGAAGGGGTAAACGGGTTGTTTTGCGAAAAACGGCACTTGGGGTTTCATTTTCGGGGAAAACCGCCCCTACTGGACAAAAAGTTTTCAAGTTTTCAGGACCGGGTCGAAAAATGGAAATTTTGGGAAACAGACGCCTGGACACGGGGTCGTGCTCAGCGAGTACGGGGCGTGTCCAGCCAAATTTAGGCGAACATGGGGCGTGTCTGCTGAACACGTGGGTGTGTTCAGCCGACTGTTTTCAGTTTTCTTTGAAAATTTCACTGTTTCGTGCTAATTGTTTGGTGTTTTCTTTCAGATGGCCAAGAAATTTAACAGATTCAACGCAAGTGAGTTGGCTGCTCAAGCGCAGTATGATGTGCTAAGAACTAGACCCGAAGAGAATCCCAGACAAGTGTGCATGGACACTCTTGAAGCAGTGAACCAAATAGACCGCTTCAACAACATTGTCACCGGCCCACTACGAGTGGCTCTTTGCACTCGGCTTCACTACGTGCATGAATACAAAATAGAATTTTACAACACGTTTGTCCTTAAGCCAAGAGCGGATTTGTTTGATAATGATGGGGTAGAGTTCCGTTGTGGAGGGACCTTGTACTCGATCTCAGTCGCACAATTTAGGGCAATAGTCGGTTTGTACTCGGAAGAGGATGCTGGAGATGTAGAGAACATCGGCGGTCTCCGCGAGCTTCAAGAAAATCAACGCCAAGCTGCTTGGGCTCAGATCGGGGAGGGCCACTATAACTCGAGCCGAACTAAGAGCACACAGTTGAGAGACCCTCTTTACCGTTACATCCACAGGGTTCCTAGCTACCCTCTCTGCTAGAAACACGACTGTGGTGGTGTTGTAGGGTTGCGTGATCTGCTAGTTCTCCATTGCATTCACAACCGTGTCAACCTTGATGTTCCATACCTGCTACTCCGAAAATGCACTTGAACCAACTTGCTACTCCCCCGACTCTTATCCTATTTGGGGGGTGGATTTACCGCCTTTTCAAACACTTTGTGCGAATACCGGGGTTCTTTCACAAGGGACCGTGGTCGGGAAAAGTGGACATGGTCATTTGCCGCTCCATGAGCTTGATCTATGAGGCGGATGACGGGACGGTCAGTTTTCAAACAGTTCAAGGGCATGCATGGAACCCCCAAGAAGCTCTAGTCCTACACGCTCCACACATCCGTCCTCCTCCCCAGTACCACTACCAGCATCATGGTGATCCAGGTCAATCCTCCTCTTAAGGAGGTGGTTTTCCTAACTTTCAAAGCTTACATGATTTATTACAGGAAAATCTTATGTGCACCGGGAACACCTACAACATGGCCAGCAACAGATACGCCCGGGTAGGAGTGATAGAAAGAAATATCTCCGACATGCAGGATGATATTGAAAACATCCGGGAGTATATGGCGGGCCACGGAGGGGATGATGATGATGAAGACGAAGACATGGATTGAGCGAGAGGAGTTGGAGGTAGCGGCACATGGTTGGAGGTCTCACAGGTTAACCTCTTTATCTCATGAACAATTGCGTGGCCTGCGTGCCATTTGTTGAACAATTTACTTCTCTTAACACTTTTTAATTTCTTGCATTTCTTTTCTTTTTAATTTATGATGTGGATGATGAAACTTTGGTAATTTAGGATGTTGGTTATTGTTTGGTGTGGTATTTATCAGTAAAACAGGTACCTACGAGGCTTTAAGCACTAAATATTAGTGCTACGAAAGCCGGGACAGCAGAACCGAAAGCAGAAACCTGTTTTACATGTTTGCAGATTATCCATACGGGGTCGTGCCCAGCCGACACGCCCCCGTGCCCACCGCCCAGACCTGCTGTTTGTCTATTTTATGCAGACTTTTGACACACACGGGATCGTGTTCACCAGACACGCCCCCGTGTCCACCTTCTGTAAGTTCTTGTTACTGGCAATCTGACCACGGGGCCGTGTCCAGATGCCCAGTAACATAAAATTTTTGTTTAACACACCTTTTTACACATTTAATCAACCTAAAAACTTATTTTTGGGACACATTGAGGACAATGTGTAATTTAAGTGTGGGGGGATGCTAAAACCTTGAATTTTGCAAGTCCTAATTACAAGCCTTACACAAAACTCTATTGGAACCACTAAACACCCCAATTTTTTTTCAAATAACTTTTCATTTTTTTTACTTGTCTTGGTTTAAATTGGGAATAACAAGTTCTAAAAATGTTATATTTTTTTTTACAAATTTACAACCGATAGCGTCGTGATAAAAAGAACCAACATAAGAAAATTATGAAACGGCATGACAAATCTAGTTAAAATTTGATTATATATACTTGATCACATTAAAAACCCATTCCCACAAAAAGTGAGTTTTAAGCCTTTAATTGAGCACACAAATACACATATTTAAACTAAATGCTCATTTTTTCGTTTCTTGTGTGAATAGCCGCTTGGTTTCTTACGACTCTAGAACTTGCCATGACAATACATTCCCGGTCCTTACCAACTCAAACCCAAGTAAGTAAATGATGGAGGCATTAGGACTAACCCTTTTTATTTCAACACCATTATTTTTCTTTTTTTTACCACCTACCCAAAATCCCCCTAGTTCCCTTTGAGCCTAAACCTTTTCATTTCTAAACCCACAAGCCAAACACCCTTTACCCACCAAAACCCTTTTCATTTTAAACCCTTTATTTTAGTAAAAAGCTCAGTTTTCTTGTGACTTCCTTATCAATATATATATATATATGAAGTATAGCAATAAGCAAACAAGTTCCTCAAAAGAAACTTTGTTTGAAAAATACTTCGTTTGAATAAAAAGTCACAAAAACAAAATGTTTTACGAAAAACCGACACTTTTTACGCCTTTCGCCCTTTTCTACTAACCACTAACCCAAAACCATATGCCTTTAACCCAAGCCTAACCCTTCCCCAAAGTCCTCTTGATATTTGCAAAGGTTTATAGTTAAAAAGGAGGAGGATTGATTGCTTGGCAAACATATGGTAGAAGTAACTTCCATGCCGGTCTCGAGTGTTTCACAAAAGTACATCTTCGGCCGAGTGTTGAGTGATCTCCCGTGATGTATGTGAACTTGTATATAAATGGAATTTTAAAGAGGCATGTTATGCCCAAATAAGTAATTTCTCTTATGTAATGTTCTAAATAAATCACAACGAATAGGATTGTAAATAACATAAAAATAAAACCTAATAAAGATCTTGGAATCCCGACATTCTAGACAAGCCCAAAATCTCTCTTCTACCCATTCCATTTGGGTGTGTAGGCCACATTATAAAGGGTTTAGCTTGAGGACAAGCAAAGATTCAAGTGTGGGGGTATTTGATGTGTGTAAAATGCAACATATAAATTACATCAAATGAGGCATAAAACTAACCCTTTTTTAGTACTAATGTTGGAAAAAGTGTGCTTTTGTCTTCCTTTTGTATTTTCAGGATCAAATGAGCGTGAATGAACAAAAGAAGCAAAAATACAGCTAAATCTAACACAAACACAAGAAAGGGAATAAACGTGGCATGCCCGACCCCTCGACAGCATCTTCCCAAGCAAAAACAAGACATCAGAAGGCTGAACACGCCCCGTGCCCAGCGGACACGGGGGCGTGCCAAAGTGTCTGCAGAAAAGACAAAAGCGTAGAATCTTCTATTTCCCAACACGGGGGCGTGCCCAGCTCCACACGGCTGTGGTCAAGGCTAAGATTCGCAGAATCCAAACAAATTTTGATAGTACAGATACGCTTCTGCACACGGGGCCGTGTCCGGGCTTCTGTGCAGGCTATAAATAGAGGTGCTTGGTTCACTTCAAAGGCATCCCTTGACAAACCACCTCTCTCTCACTTCACCCACACTCCACACTCCACCACCATCACAACACCCACATCCTCCACCATCATCCATCATCCATCATAGAGTGTGTGTAGTAGTCTCGGGATCCAAGATTGATAGTAAGAGTTCTTGACAATCAAAGGCCATGTTTGCCTAAGTCTCTTACATCACTTGGTGAAGACAAGCATTTAGTTTAATACTTTTGTTTTTTTAATCTTTTCGCACTTTTTATTTGGTTTTGTATTAATGACTTTAATAACTAGTTTCTTATGTTGAAGGTGAAACTTCCTTATCATTTGTCTATGGTGTCTTGGCGTTATTTTACTGTCTATATAAAATAAAAGATTTACACCATTCATATCTCTACAGTCTATATAGAGATATGTTGGCTACCTGGTCGGGGGTTAAGGGAATGGTTTGGTAAGGTTCTTGCATTGTTCAGTGTATAGATCCTGCAAGGACCTGGGTCAAGCTTACTAGGACCTCCTTCAATACCCACTGGTATTGGATGGCGGGGGTGCGAATGGCTTGATCCCCTCATATGTAAACTACTATTAATACATTAACCCGGCTACTTGGGATTGTATCCCTGCTGACTCAAACCACTTAGCCGAGGGTAACGTCACCTTCAAAAGAAGGGCCTACCACATTACGCATTAATAACTTAATTAATTATCTTTCAATAATCCAACCCTTTAGGATTGTATCCTTGCTGACTCAAACTACTGGGTTGAGGGTAAAGTCACCTAAAAAAGATGGGCCTACTACTATAACTAAGATAATCTCTTAAAAAGTGTAAAAGTGCGGAAAACATCAAAGGTTACACTAAAGGCGAGTCGGATCCAAGTGATTCATCTTGTCTATCTGTTTTTATTTTATTTTTATTTTCAGCATTTTTAGTTTTTATTTTCATGTTTAAAACCTTTTTCTAACCTTTTGATTTGATTAGACGTTGAGGATAAACCGGTACTAAAAGCTCTTGTGTCCTTGGACGACCTCGGTATCTTACCAACGCTATACTACGCTCACGATGGGTGCACTTGCCCATATGTGTGTTTAGTCTTAGTAAAATATCGTGTTTTATAAATTTAAAACTTGACTAAAGTGTTAAAAAGGGCTAAAAATATACTTAAATATATATACACACCGACACACATCACCAGCACCCCCGACAACCCATGGCGACAGATGATATCTTCCCAAACGAAGTCAATGACCTGTTTGCCCGTGATTTTTGCAAGTGGTTTAACCTCGGGCCACTTGGTGAAATAATCTATGGCCACTAATAAGAACTTTACTCCACCTTTGGCTGGTGGGAATGGGCCGACAATATCCATTCCCCACTTATAGAATGGCCATGATGAAGATATTGGGACGAGGTCATGCTTGGGGCTCTTTGGGACTGGTGCATAAATTTGGCAAGAATCACATTTTCTCAGTTGTTCAGCGATGTCTCGGTGCATGGAAGGCCAAAAATACCCAAGGTTCATTAGCTTAGCAACCACCATTCTTGCTCCACAATGGGCTCCGCATATCCCTTCATGAACCTCTTTGACCAAGCACTGGCTTTGTTCGGGACCGACACATCTCAGCAAGGGTGCAAGGTAACCCTTTTTGTAGAGGATTTCACCTTGCAACACGTACTATCTAGTTTTAATTTTAACCCTTTTAGCCTCTGTTTGATCAGCAGGTAACTCACCGTTTTAAGGAATTTTTTAATTGGAGTAATCCAATTGGGGCCTTCTTCGGTGATTACGTCTTGAACTTCCAATTCTTTAATTGATAGAGTTTTCAACACTTCTACCAATACCTTTTTGGTGAGGTGGGCAAAGGTGAGAGAAGCGAGTTTGCTCAAAGCATCAACCTTCTTATTTTGAGACCTGGGAATTTGCTTGATGTTACATGTTTGGAATGTATTCATCAGCTCTTTGGATTTTTCTTTGTACCTCTACATATTGGGCTCCTTTGCAACATAATTATCATTCACTTGACTTGACACCAGCAACGAGTCCGTGAAGACTTGAAGCTTTTGAACCTTCATTTCCTTGGCTAACCTCAAGCCGGCTATCAACGCTTCGTATTCAGCTTCATTGTTGGTGGTCTGAAATTCAAATCGAAGAGCATACGTGAATTCTAACCCATCAGGGTTGATCAGAATGAGCCCAGCCCCTGACCCTTCAACGCTTGAAGCCCAATCGGTAAAAATCTTCCAGGCTTCAAGGTCGGAGGGTTCAGTGGCAGCGGTGTTAACTTCAGTGATTGTTTGTTTTGGGACTTCTACAATGAAATCAACCAAGACTTGGGCTTTGATGGCTTTTCTTGGAACATAGGTGATGTTGTGTTCACCCAGTTCCACTGCCCATTTGCCTAATCGTCCTGAGTTTTTCGGTTTTTCAAGCACACTCTTAATGGATTGGTCGGTGACCACTTGTATTGGGTGTGCTTGGAAATACCTTCGAAGCCTTCTAGCCGTTTGGACTAGGGCTAGAGCAAGTTTTTCCAAAGGAGGATACTTGATCTCTGCCAGTTTTAGAGTTTTGCTGAAGAAATAAACGGGTACCTGAACTTTGTCTCATTCGATGGTTAGAACCGCACTTATTGCTTCCTCAGCAACCGAAAGGTATCCAGAGATCAACTCTCCTGTTTCTGGGGCTGCAATGTCTAGGAGTGAAGCAAGGTGTTGCTTCATCTGGTTGAAGGCTTCCTCAGCTTCTTCAGTCCACTTGAAATATTTTTTGTCAGAGCACCCTTTGAGCATTTTGAAGAAGGGCAGCAATCTTTCAGCAAATTTTGAGGTAAAACGCTTTAAGGCTGCAAGCTTCCCGTTCAAGCTTTCTACCTCCTTTTTGCTTCATGGTGGCTTGGTTTCGAGGACAGCTTTGACTTTGTTTGGATTGGCCTTTATACTTTGTTTTCCCATAATGTGCCCTAGAAATTTACCTTCTTCAAACCCAAACGAACATTTTTCGGGGTTGAGTTTCATGTTGACCTTCCTTAGGTTCTTGAAGGTCTCTTGGATGTCATCAAGCATTTGGTATTCCATTTTGCTTTTGATTACCAAATCGTCGACATATGCTTCCATGTTTTTACCAATTTAACTAGCAAAAGTCTTGTCAACTAAGCGTTGGTAGGTTGCACCCGTGTTTTTAAGGCCAAAAGGCATCTTGTGGTAGCAAAAGATCCCTTTGTCCGTGTGAAAGGCAGTTTTCTCCTCATCTTCTTCTTTCATGAGAATTTGATGGTAACCCTTGTAAGCATCGAGAAAACACTTGAAAGGGTAACCAGAGAGGGAGTCAACCTTGAGATCGATCCCTGACAACGGGTAACAATCTTTAGGACAAGCCTTGTTCAAGTCCTTGAAGTCGATGTACATTCTCCAAGAATTATCGGGCTTTCGAACCATGACTGGGTTTGCAACCCAGGACTGATACTTTACTTCTCGGAGAATTCAAGCTGATACAAGCTTTTCAACCTCTTGGCATGCAGCCAAGCTTCTATCGGGTGCTAGACTTCACTTCTTCTGAACAACAGGCTTAACATCGGGTGGTATTTTCATCTCGTGTTCAGCAATGCTTCGAGTGATACCCGTCATATCTTCCTGGCACCAAGAAAAGAAATCGCTATAATGTACTAGCAGCTTTTCAAGATATGAGAGAGTTTCTTGTGAAAGGCTTGGATTAACCCTTATCCTTTGTTCAGGGTACTTGGGGTTTATGATCAGTCTTTGGTTGTCTTCTTCACTTTTGGAACTTTCTCCTTCAACCATGTAAGCCTCTTGGGTGGGTTGAAGGGTTGCAATCCCTCTCTCGGTAGGGAACTTGACTGTGCCATGACCCACCGAAACAGCCATGTAGAATGCACATTGACCCGGCCTTCCTATGATGACATCATAGTTGGAAGGTATATTCATAACCACAAAAGTGAGAGGTTGAACCCTCTCCATTTTTCCTTCACTGAAACGGACATCAAGGGTTAGTTGCCCTAAAGGCTTTAGGGTTATGTCGGCAATACCTTTTATGGTGGTTCCGGAGGGTTGAAGCTTCGAACGTTCCTCATTGCTCAAACGGTTGAAGAACTTCTCAAACATAATTTCAGTGGCTGCACCAGTGTCAATGTATGTTATGCTTGTCTTTAATGTTCCCACAGTTGCTTCAACCACAAGGGGGTTTGAGAGTGGGTTCTTTCCTGTCGGGGGAAAGCAGACACATTGAAGCTCCCAAGCTTCCAACCGCTGCCGTTTGTGGGGAACCTTTCCATCAAAATCCACCATGTTAACTTCCTTGCCTTTTCCTTCGGCCATCTTGTCCCTTACCCTGTTCACTAAGTAGGCAAGCTCCCCGGACTTGACGGCCTCTTCAATCCTCTTTTTGAGTTGAAAGCAATCATTAGTATGGTGGCCATTCTCTTCATGAAATTCACAAAATTGGGTGGAGTTTTCATTTCTTTTTCTTTTAGGGAGAGGTCTGGGAGGTCAGAAGCTTTGTTTCACTTCCTTTGTGGCAAGAATCTCTTGAGGGGTCTTGGTAAAGGGTGTGAAGTTCATGGACTTCTTCCTGCTTGGAGGGTTCCGGCCTTCAGTTATTCGTTGCTCTGAACCCCTTTGGCGTCTGTCATAGGGATGAAAGTTCCCCTTTTTTCTAGCCGGACTGTTACCTCACCAGTTAGATCCCCTTTTTCTTTGTTCTTTTATGTCTACAACCTCTTCCCCTCTAATGTGGGCTTCAGCCCTTTCGAGAGCTTCTTCTAAGGTCTTTGGCAGAGACTTGTTGAAATCCCTGGTAAGGTACTTGGAGGTAATTGCATTCATGAAACCGGCTACTCTCATTTTTTCATCTGCCCCTACATACATTAGACCTTCCTTTTTATACCTTTCTATGAACTCTCGAAGGCTCTCGTCATCCCTCCGTTTTATCTGGAAAATCACTGTAGCATCTTTAACGTACCACCTTTGCTGGGAGAAGTTGGCCAGGAACCCTTTGCTAAGGTCATCGAAGCTTCGAACGCTTCTGACAGGTAAATCATTGAAACAGATCCTGGCTGACCCGACAAGGGTTTGCATGAACACGAGACAACATTCAGCGTGTGACCATTTCTCAATCCTAGCAGCACCAATAAAGATCTGAAGATGATCCTCAGGATCTTCAGTCCCATCATACGTTTTGATGTGGGACAGCATTTTGATCTTTGTTTGAAAATCATAATCAGCAATTTGCTGGTAGAAGCATGACAAATTGCTTGGTTTATACGGCTTGTCCAAGTCTTCTTCCACCCTTACACCTGTGTGGTGGTTGTTGTTGCTGTTCCCTTGGGTATCCAACACTTGGTTAATAAAATGTTGCCACGGGAAGCTTGCCATAATCTGGGCCATCATCTGAGGCATAAGGTTGAAGCCTTGAAGGCTTCCAGGTACAACTGGGCAGTTTACCCCCAAGGGAGTGCTCATAACGACACTCCATGCCAAGGGAAGCACAGACAAAGCTTGTTCCCATGTAGTTGTTGCTGAGGGTGGAAGGCTTGCTACTGGAGATTGTAGGAGCTGGTCCAAAGTCAGTTCGTGCCCCAAGGGAGCACCGGTTGCAATTGGTTGGGAAGAAAAGAGAGGAAAAGACGTTGGATCTGAACTCGTGTACAAATATGGGTTAGGATTTGGAGGAGGATTGCTGGGACCAGCCTCGTTCCTGGACACTGCTGGTTATGAGTTTGCAAAAGGGAGAGCGGGAGGTCCAGGAGATAGTGACGGTTCTGGCTCATCATAATCCAGACGGATCCTCACTCCCTTGTCTCGTTCTCTACTCACATATTGATTAAGAAGAGGCCTTAACTCGAGAAAGTTATTAGCAACCCCTTCGGAAGTAAGGTCAACACGCGAGGGTGTGTTAGAGGCACCAACGTTGGGAGATGGTACTCCGGAACTAGATGGTGTCGGCGTTTGGAAAGTGAGAAACTCGGGATATGTGGCTTCAGTTGGAGTGCTTCCCGGTGTGGAGATGGAGGTTGGAATAGCCACAGGATTTTGGCTAGTGTTTGGGGTAGAGGTACGAGGGATTTGGTTTACCTCTCCCGGAGACTCACCTTCCGACATGCTGACTTTAGAGCAGAAATGGAGCTACACTACTAGGTCTTTTGAAGAAAATTAGTGGCGTAGCCCTACGGTGGGCGCCAACTTGTTGATGCAACAAATAATAGACCGATGGTAGTAGCTGGGCTGGTTAGGCAAAAGGGTTGGAGGGTTCAGGTTTGCCTGATGCAGGTCGTGGGGTCCCCCCACGTTTGCAAGACGTGGAGAGAGGTTCACTAGTTAGGTTTTGTTTTGCTCAAGATCCTCCACTGAAATGTGTTCAGTTTCGGATGTGGGAGCAACGGAAATGTGTGTGTTGAATGTAAGGAAGAGTGACTTGCATGGAACAAGCACTCAAGAGTGAAGACCAGAGATCCCAATGGAATCAGAGCTGATCGGCCCTGTCTCCAGCTCTAAATGAAGTGTCATTATATATGGAAGGTCATCGCTCAAAGAGGAAACCATTGACTAGTGGAACATGCTTGCAGTGGGGGACTTACCCTTTTGGGGGTTAAAGCGTTTTGACCTGCGAGTAAAAGACTACACCCTGTGCACTCGTCTTACTTTTGCGGCTGGGAGAGTTGTTGAAGTAATCAGAGACATGACTGATTACTGTACACGTGCTGCTTTAGCTCAGTTCCCGGGTTTTGAACCTTTGAAACTTTTAACCCTTCAAGTTGTCATGTAATCTTAGCCATTTTATTTAGATTTAGGCTACCCCGTCATCAGTTATCAACATTTTATTTCGTATATTTGCAAGTTTTTATGTTGGATACAACAATATATGGCTCATGATTGTTTCTAGTAGGCCGGAGAACAACGAACACTAAATCATTGTACACCAATATATTTTACGTTGTTTACAAAATATAAAAAAAAATCACCATTTATTGATAATTATTATAGATGACCTTTATAATGTAGAAAGATCATTGTCACCACTACACCCATCGATTGTTATAAGTAGAATTTTATAAAGCAAGCTAATATTTAAATTCAGAACAAATATTAAACCTTAACTATACTTATTTGAGGGTAAAAATACAAAATGTATGTAAGATGAAAGCGACGTATCTAAATATCCATCATGTGATTGCCATAACCTTCACTAACTAACAAGGAATGTTTTTACGTTCTAACATTTAGATACCAATTTTGTGTGACAATATTAATAATATAAATGTTCAAGAGTACAAGATAGAAATCAGTGGTTCAAAAAGTTAGGGATATTCTAATTTTTTTTTTAGGATCGGGGGAATCCTTTATATAACATAAACGGAGTTGAGGGGTATTTTTACACTACGGAAATGGAGTTAAGTGGTATTTTTACAGTACGGAGACAGAGTTGAGGGGTAGCCCGTGCTACCCCTATTAACACTATAAGTCCGTCACTGATAGAAATACTAATAATGTATAAAAAACATGACAAACAGATGTAAGGTATAATTATATGATCGTTACGGTATGTAACTACTTTAAAATTATGTTCAGTAAGATTAAACACTTGCATCAACATAAATTTATTAATTTACCAACAATTCCCAAATAAAATATTCAAAAGATAATATGCATATAAAAGTTAATCTAGTACGGCATTATCATGTGTATCATCTGATAAAGTATGTATTGCAGTTACTAGAGTATGTATTGCAATTTGTTAGTTACAGCTCGCATGAGCTGTCATAACTGTTAGTTGTTAGCTATTCAGTGTATATATTATATATATATTTTTTAACAACGAATTTGGATTTCTGACGGACCATTGTAGTATTATCGTGCCATCAGCGGAACCAGCCGATCATATCTATCTCCACTAGACATAATGCCTATACACTAATTCGGAAGAAAACCCAATAAATATGGAAAACCCTTCTTGTGGGAATCAAACTCAGGACCTATTGGTCCCAAATTTTTATCTTACTCCTAAAATTGTATGATTTCATTTACATACAAAAATAATGAATCGATGATTAGCTACATTAGCTTGATTTCCGTTATCATCATCATATCTATAAATATAGTTGTGACCCTATCATACAATAATAACAAAAATGCTACTTTCTTTTACCTTATATCAAGTCTCTACATATTAATGATAGATGTTTTTCATTTCTACATCCATACAAACAAAAATATGATTGAAAATTCAAGAAGCCATTAAAAATGGAATTAATAGAAAGGTGTACCTTTTTACTTTGAAAATCATAAAAAAGCTTTAGATTGGTCTCTTATCACAAATCAATACACACATCCACCAAAATAAAAAATCCCATTCCACCAACCCCTCTCTCTCTCTCCTCCCCCCCTCTCTCTCTCCCACCACCACCACCACCTATCACCACCACATATCACCACAACCACCACCTATGGATGCAAAAGAAACCACCAACAACAACAACAAAAAGAAACAAAAACACAAACACACAAACCACCAACCCTCCTCAACTTACTCTTTCAAACCCTCATCAGAAGTGAAAGGCCTCCGGTTCGGCGGTCAACTCATCGTGAAATCCTTCACCATCCGCCGTGCACGGCCCATCGAAATCCTCCGCCTCCTATCTCTCCCCACCACCCACCACAAACCACCACACATCTTCCCCTCCACCACCGCATTCCTCCCCACAAACTTCACCATCTTAGCCCACCATGCATGGCACACACTCACTCTCGGCCTAGGAACCAACAAATCCAAAGTGGTCATATTCGTGTTCGAGTCACAAACCATGAAGGTGGCGGTGGACCGGTTGTTTCCGCCGGAGATACCCTTAGGGGAAGTGAACCGGAAGTTGATCAGAGGGTTAACCGGTTGCGAAATGGCCCGGTTCAAGTTCAGAAAAGGGTGCATAACGTTTTATGTGTATGCGGTGAGACATAAGGGCAATATTGGGTTTTCATGTGCTGATGATCTGAGGGTAATATTGGAATATGTTGTGGCTTTGAATGATTTTATGGATCATACTGCTATGCTTGCTATGCCTAATCAAAGAAGTATTAACTTTGCTCCTCCTGCTGCTATGGCACATTAACATTTTAAAATTACTGTATTACCCTTTATTCATCTGTTTTATTTTTTTGAAAAGAAAAATATTGACTGGATTATTTTGTGGAGATTTTTTATTAAATTTAGTGTGAGATTTTGTATAATTTAGCAATCTTGTTTAGTGTGACTTAGGATCAATAAATTGTCGGGACAGTTGTACTAAATGTTAATTTCTATGTGTTCTTGGTACAAGTTCCACTATTGGCCAACTTATGTGATAACAACAAATGATAAGACCGACTGTACTGGGGCGTTTTTGCCCTCAAATACCGCCCGGAAAACGTCGGAAACCGCCTCCCCTCCGCTACGGTGGGCGTGTTTGGCCTATTTGTTTGCTGTGGCGTGTTTTAAAAAACGCTAAAGGGGCAATGGTTTGACCAATAAGATTCATTTCCACTTTTGTAAAACCAATCAATTTTTTTGATTTTTTTTATTTAATTTTATTACAAAGATAATGCCCCACAATGTACACATCCCCACTACACCTATTTTAGAAAACGCCCAATAATGCCCCATTGCTGACTGGGCTGCCACATGACGCAAAACACTCAATGATGAATCATGCCACTACACATGATCTAAGGGAGCTTCTTTTTTAGTTTTAGTTTGTGACCTTATTTGGAAAAGCTTATACAGCCTTCTTTAAAAAAAATACCATTTATATCATAGTTTCTAAAAATAAAGTTATGAAATAAGCATTTCGTTTTGATTATTTCTTATCTTATTATTTAGTTGGTGGGTTATTTTAATGATTTGATTTAGTTATTTATGAATTGTAAAATCTTGATTAGATAAAAACATATTCTGTAGTGGGACCAGAATTTCTTATTCGTAACATCATTAGTTCTCTTCTCACTATATAGCTAAGGGTTAAGTTTATTATATTTTTTAAGGTTTAGATTTTATAAAAAAAAATGTGATGAATTTCGGTGATCGGATAATCAACGGACACCTTACCCCGTTGCTTCAGGCCCTAATTAATCATATTATGCCTCTTTTATGAGAAAAGCAAAAGATAATTATGTAAATAACTTTTAAGTTGTAGTGACTAATAATTAAAGAAATAAAGATTATTCTAAAGGCATCTTATGCATCCTAATACATGTTTACCTTTTTAATAAATATTTATAAAACCAATTCTACATATATTGAGATGACATATATATTTATAGGCTAATGCTTACATATATGTATGAAACATATTAAATAATACATGTGTTGTTTTATATTATAATGACATTTTTAAGATAAATTTCATTTTCTAATATCTACTATATGTGTTGTGTAATCTAATATATTAATGACTTTGTTTTCTTCCTTCGTTATGGGCCAAAAGAAAGCGTGTCTTCTTTTTTATCGTAAGATGACAAATGATAATATTTTTATTTATTTTTGGTATGAATATATTACAAGTTATAATCAGTGTTGTAAAAATCGTGATTAATCGCTAGTCGGCTCTCTACTGGTTAATTTTCCGTTAATCAGTCCATTAATCGCTAGGCGGTCCTAATCGGCCGGCCGAAAATCGGAGAAAATCGGTAAATATCGGAAAAAAAAAACGGAAAAATCAGAAAAAATCACAGATTCTGGTAAAAACTTGTCTAGTTAAAAAATTACGTATAAAAATATGTGTGTGTATATATATATATAAAACTTAAAATTATACATAAAAAGTCGGATCCGATTAATCGCTAGTTCCCAGTTCCCACCCTACTGGCCGACTAACGCCTAGCGAGTTCTACAACCATGGTTATAATATGTGTATGCACATGCATATAAACAAATTAGTTTAATGGTATTTTATCGTAATAATCAGACTTTGGCAATAAAACTCATACTATAGATGATATGTATATATTCATGTATAAGTTTTAATATATATCAGTGGGATATGGTGCATTGATTAATGAGGATGGTCATTCATTCATTCATTTGTAGTTGAGCATATTAAAATTCGTCGGCAGTATCCTCAGGCAGGACAACAGCTCTAGGTCCCCCATTTATTTATTCGGAATCATATTTTTTATTAACTCATACTTTTGTTTTGAGTAAATTACAAGTTTTGTCCTTTATGTTTGTCCCAAATTTCAGGCGTTGTCCTTTACCTTTAAAATTGATTAGTTTTGTCCTTAATGTTTCAAAATCTTGCACGTTATGTCCTTTAGGGCAAACCCAGTTTTTTTTTTGTTAAAACTGATCATGTGCAAGACACATGAGGGTATTTTGGTAATTTCACCTTCTTAGGGGTATTGTTTAAAGAACTTTTAATGAATGATTGTTTTGTACAAAATCAAAAAATAAAAGGTATCTTCTCTTTCTCTCACTCTCATCTAATTTTCCGCCTCTCTCTTCTCTCTCTCATCTGAAACACTCTGCCTCTCTCCCACCCTCACGAACACCTGCCGCCACCCACTACCACACCACCACTGCACCACCCCCACACGGCCAACCCACCACGACTCCGGCTATCACTACTGTCGTCTCCACCATCTAATTGGAAAAGGAAAATGAATTTAGTCAATGTACTGTTTGTAACCTCCGCGATTCAATCATTTTGGGACTCCGAGGAGAGCCAAAGAGGGGGTTTCTTTTCTTTTGTACGAGATCACAAACAAAACCACCATCAAACAAACAAACAGTAAAAAAAACATGGAATCTGAAGGTACTCCTTACGGCGGTTTCATTTTGGGACTCCGAGGAGAGCCAAAGAGGGGGTTTCATTTCTTTTTCATCTTTTTCTTTTTCTACTTCTTGATTGCTTCATAGATTCCTTCGATCTTTGAATTTGATTTTCTGATTACTTCATAGATTCCTTCTTGATTGCTTCATAGATTCCTTCGATCTTTGAATGTGATTCCAGGTTTATGACATGGAGACATCCATCTCCACCACCCTCCACCGTCACCACCACCCTCCACCGTCACCGTCACCACCACCCTCCACCAAACACCCTTGTCAAAACCCCCTCCAATCCTCTGCCTTCTCTCTCTCACCGTCTCCGCCGGAGAAGACGGAGGACATTCAGTATGTGATGTCGCCGGAGTGCCTTCACCACCGCACCTAACCCACCACCACCGCCGTACCTAACCTGCCGCACCTTCACCCACCCTGTGTACCTAACCCACCACCACCGTCGTGCCTTCACCACCGCACCTAACCCACCTCAACCACCTGCATCTGTTGTTTGAGAGAGAGAGAAGAGATAGAAATATGGTTTCAGATTAGAGATTAGAGAGAGAGAGAGAGAGAGTTTGTTTATATAATGCTTTTTTTTAAGTTGTACAAAATGGCCCTTTAATAAAAGTTATTTACAAACTAGCCCCTGGAAAGGTCAAATGACAAGAATGCCCTCATGTGCCTTGCACATGATCAGATTTAACAAAAAAATTAAATGGGTTTGCCCTAAAGGACATAACGTGCACGATTTTGAAACGTTAAGGACAAAAACTCTTCAATTTTAAAGGTAAATGACAACGCCTGAAATTTGGGACAAACATAAAGGACAAACTTGTAATTTACTCTTTTGTTTTTTATCCAACACAATTCTTCAAAAAGAATAGTTTGTTTAACTTATTCAAAAATTACATAGGTGATTATAGTGACAAACTATTTTTTTACTTTGTTTAAAGTAATCAATTATGAGTAGTAATTTTGAATGATGTTTTCTAAGTGCTTTTTTATTTTATCAATAATTTATTTTTCAAACTATCGGCTTTCTCTTTTAAACCTGGCTCTTGAATGCAACATGTTTTTTGGACGGCAACTTTTATCAAAAACAACAAATATAAAACATAAATTTACACCAATCTTTCCACGTCAGAGACTCAAACGGAGATGTGACTTTTATCTAAAAGGTAACCAAGCGATTTAATGTTTTCCATTGTTTTATCAATTAAAGCCGTTTTGTTGAAGAAGATGTGCTCATTCCTCATTTTACATAAGCACCAACAAGCCGCCAGGATCAATTTTTTGAAGCACTTTATTTTTTCAATGACCCTACTTTGCATGTATGTGCGAACATCATTACATCAATAGCAACTCACGCACCAAAAACACGAATATTGGCTGAACTCCACACTAGTTGTTAGAGGTGCTAAAAATATGGTTTAGGCCCACCGACATAGAAACCGACCCCGCCCAACCTCGGAAAAAAAGCAGTTTGGACCAACTCGTTTGGTACCGGCCGGATTTTTAAAAAAAAATACTAATTCAACCCAAACCAGTTTTTGACCTTGGAAGAAAAAAATCTCTCTTTAAAACACGTTTCATCAGTATATACCATTACCAGCTACCAACAGCTATAATGCCGGCCTTTTTTGACCGTTTGGGTTGGATTTTGGCCTTTTTTGGTCATAATTTACTGTTTATGGCTCCCCTAACTAGCATAAATACGTAGAGAGTGTTTTGGTTACGGATGCTAAACGGGTCGGGTTGAACGGAACTCGAAAATTTTAAATGAACCCGAACCCGAAAATCTTGTCATATATATGAACCCGATCGACTGACCATCCGACACCTCACTCTCCACCGCCTTAATCCTCTTGTAACGCCTCGTATTTTCGTATTATTATTTTCTAAAGTTTATATGTGTATTTTATTTTCGAGGCGTTAATTATAATGGAAATACATTTTCAATCACATGATTTTATACGAAACAGAAAAACATTAGAAAATATTTTTCCTTTATAATTTTTAGGATTTTACCGTAAAATCTTACAAAAATGATTTTTGGTTTTTTTTAGAAATTTTTCTAGCATAGGTCCCTTTTGTAAAAAGTGCGTGTTTTAATCCCTAGAATAAAAAAAAACAAAAAAAAAGTGAATAGTCCTTACGGACCGTAATGAATAGTGCCTTACGGTCCGTAAGGGTATCTGCAGACAGAAGGTTGCGAAAACTAGCCTTTTTGACCCATTTGTCCACTTGTGTGACTTTCTAGCTCATCCAAACGGTTTTGTCTAATCCCCAACCATAAATAGACCCTTCCTAGCTTCCATTTGAGCTTGCTAAACACTTCTATAACCTCCAAACACTCTCAAATTCTCTGATTTTACAAGAACAAGGCAGAATTCTCAAGAACCGAAAGTGAAGTTCAAACTCACATTTCTTCATCTTTTCTGCATCAATTCTTCTTCTACAAAGCTTGGAACACCTCTAGGATTGTTTACATCAGATTACTTCGATAATCTAAGGTAAAACAACATCATTTTGAGGTCCAAACTTCCTGTTTTTGAAGAATAAACTCTAACTTTCTTAAACTCTTGGGTCAAGTTATTCTACAAAGGCTTCTAATTGTAAGAAGTGTAAGAAAGATTTATAGAGTGACAAGTGTCCAATAACCTAAAACTAAACCCACTACATCACCACCAAAAACCTAACCCCCCCCCACCCCCACCCCCCCGCAAAAAAAAAAAAAAAACTATACCTCACAAAAAAACCCCCAAAAAACCTAACCCCCACCCCACACCCCCCAAAAACCTAAAAAAAACCTACCCCCCCCCCCCCCCCAAAAAAAAAAAAAACCTAAAAAAAAACTAAACACCCACCCCCACCACCACCCAAAAACCTAAACCCCCACCCCCTCGGCAAAAGTTTTTTTTTTTTTTGGGTGGGTGATGTGGGGGGGGGGGGGGGTTGGTGGTGGTGGATGTTTAAGTTTTTTTTTTAGTGGGTTTTTTTTGTGTAGTGGGTTTTTTAGGTTATTGGACACTTGTCACTCTATAAATCCTTCTTACACTTCTTACAATTAGGATCCTTTGTATTTGATCCTAATCCTAAACTCTTAACTTACTTACATGAATCTTGTACCTACTTTGCCCATAATCAAAACCATGATTGTGGTGCTTATGTGTGGTTAATTCTTATGAGTTTAGGGGTGTGAAAACACTCTAAACATTCTGTTAACAAAGTCTAATACAACCTACAAATGATTAAACCATCCAAATCTACCGTAGTTCTTGTGGTGACGAGTGTTTTGGTAAAACCAACCAAAGTCTACCATAAGATAATGTGGCAAGGTTTGTGTTTGGTGAATCATACCATGAGGTTAATTCTTCATGCTTAACTTATCTAACATAACAATCTAACATACTCTTGGACTTAGCTTAGAAATACTATATATCCATATACATACATATACTAACAAGATATATTTTTATAAACTCATACTCTATACTCCAATTCAAAACTTCCGTCATTAATTCCAATCACTCATGCACTTTCGTTTACCCACATAGGGTGATCTCGGTGTTCCATCCTCCTAATCTCATACACTCGTCAACAATTGGATAATCGGAAGACTTAGCAATTTTGTGAGTACACTTGACCCATTTACATTTTAAACCACTTTTGGGTTGTAACATGTTACCCTACAAAATTACACTTACACACACTTAAACATACTTTGTGAACTCAATCCGTTAAACATGCTACTTGTTATGCTAGATAATACATGCTTTATGCCATTACAATGTCATACCCTCGCTTAACAATTATAGCGCTATAGGAGTAGCACACCACCCGACGGGGGTTTGTTAAGTCAATATACTATACGGTCTCGTCACTTTTGTGGCGAGGGATGCTAAATACTAGTGGACACTTTGGGTTTAGACGTAATGTCATGTATGCTAATTACCTTGTATACAAATTGCCATGTGGATTCGAGTAAAATGCTTTATACTTATGCTATACTATTTAAACCTTGTGTACTCGCCTTTGCTTTTGCATTGACTTTATTTTAAAAACATGTTACAGGTTGATGAAGATGATGCGATGAAATTAAAGTAGGGATGATACTTAGATACACATCTAGACTTTAAGTTTAAAATGTTGTATCACCTGTTGTTAATTATTGTTATTTGAACTTCCATGTATTGTATATGACAATTGAAATTATGAATGAAAATTGTTGATTAAATATTGTCACAAATAGTGTTTTGAAGTCTCTTGCAATCTTCACACTTCATCTCATCCCGATGTTTCCGCCATTGGTTGGGGTGTGACAGATTGGTATCAGAGCCATAACTATAGGGAATTAGGAAAATCGCTATGCTTTTGACCTAGTCTATAGTTAAGCACCATACTTGACCCTACTTGATTCATATGTTAAGTTCTTATATGCTAAATTCTTGAAATGCTTTACGTATTCATACTTGCTTTATTATCTCAAACATACGCTCTTCCTAAGGCACTTTACTTGACTATACTAAACTCGAAAACACTCTTATCATACGAACGAGACAACTTCACCAAAATCGGTGTGAAACCCACAATTTGGTGAACGACTCTCAATCCACCTATTATTTTTACACAAAATTCACCATCATGTTAGGAGTGAAATCCTCACCTTGATGTAGAATTTCCTTTTTGAATTCTAGTGGACCCTCGTCTAAGTGTAGGAATTTAAAATTTTGACCCGACGAGTACCAACCACACTTAGGATACGAAATCGTCAAGTTAGGGGTGTTACCCGCACCTTGTCGACTAGTTCCACTCCTCGATTTTTTTAAATCCCGCCAAGTCTCGAAATGTCGATTGATTTGGGACATGTAGTAACCGAAAGGATAAATACCATTAACCGACTTGTCGGCGAGAGTATATTACCTATTAGGCCAAAGCATGCTCCTCAAATTCAAAAGACTTTTTGACCACTTTGGTTAGTCAAAGTTTCGTTTTGGAACCATCCAAATTTTAATCAATCATGTGTTCTACTATTTATTTTATACGATGCAATCTTTCAAATTCGAATTTACTTTCGATATTTTCTTCTCACACACACATCATACTAAATCTTTTTTTACACTTATACATATGCATGATTTCATATAATTTAAATTCATATTCCTTGTAACGATAAGTGGAGACATATCATCGAGATAGGAGTGATTCCTTACCTTGACGATTAACTCCACTCCCTCTTTTCTTAGAACGACCTCACCAACGGGTTAGGGGTGATTCCCTTACCTAGGTGATCGTTACCAAAACTCTCCCTCAAAATATCTTATTATGCAAACCCGATCATGTCTTATACCTAAATCATTTATCATTTATCAAAATACCTACTTATATCAAATTTCAAAGTTTACTGTTTTATCAAACGTATTTCTTACCCTACTATCTATTTTTTTATAACTCGCATATACAAAATTCTTAATCATGTCTTAATATTGTTTTATTACCCGAAATTCAAAACCTTACGAAATGCTACCTATCAATTTAATCGGTCCAATGAGTCCCTTGCCCATGAACTTCATATTCGACTTAATCATTAAAACACACACTTACGTTATACCACCATGCTAAAAACTTACATTCCCAATCGAAATCAAACTAACCTTTCTCAATTACTTATAAGATCTCATAGATGTTATATGATCGTTTTACCAAATACTCTTTTCGACATCAACAAATCATCTGTTAAAACTTCTAACAATCACTAAGTCCTTTTGCTAAATTTCTTTTCACAAGAACCTCCTAAATTCATAATTTCTTGTTTGATGAAACGGACTTATTTTTATCGAAAACTTATTTTTTTCTCCTACACCAATTTACAAAACACGTGGGCAAGAAGGCATGAGGACCGACCATCTCCGGATTACATAAACTCTTTAAAATAAAAGTAGCATTTCCATTCATTACAAAATACATTATGCTTAACCAATAAGTACTTTATATCCTTTTACATATACAAACTATATTCTACCCTTCAAATCAAGCTCAATTTAATTTTGATTCCATAAACTCAACGTTTTGTTTAAACAACTATGCATGCATATCATCATACACATTTTAGTCGATATCTCGCGATAACATCATTTATATCGTTCGTATTTACATACTTAACCTTTTTAACGCTTTCATGCACTTAAATCCGTGATGTCCCAACATACACTATATACGTAAATTTTATTATTCTTACCTACACTTATAATCATACGTTTTATGCTTATACTTATACACATACTACTTATGCGTTTTATGCTTATACTTATACACATACTACTTATACGTTTTTATGCTTATGCTTATACACATACTACTTACACGTTTATGTTTATGCTCATACATACATGCGTATTCAAACTTATACTTATGCTCATACTCATGATCCATTCATTCGTACCCATACGCGAGCATAATCTGAGTGATTTGCTTACGTGGGTCCTATACATACTCAAGCATGGACTTGCTTATACTATATTCTTATACGTACAGATTCCTATTTTTAAATTATGCATACCCTGATTCATACACAACTAGTACAAGCTATGCGGATCATGCGACGATCAAAATAATCGCGGGTGCACACGGGATTATAGTGATTGGCTCATGAGAACCATAGAGTGTACTACTGTGTATGATGAAACACAGAACGTAACATGACACCGAATACGAAACGAACGTAACATGGTTAAAACATGGTGGATACGCCGCTGGTACTTCCTATATATAAGTGTTTTCACCATGTTACCAAACTTTCGTGAAACGTGCCATGAGAAATTCAGTGTTTTGCAGACCTTGGACCTAATACAAATTTTAAACAACTCACAAACGCATTGTATCCGATTATCCACGACGAGACTTCAATATTAACACATCACCTTCGTCTATCCAATACTTATGCTATTCTTATACTCGCAGTCGTTTAATCAATCATTCACCTTTATACTCCTATTATTCTCCATTATTCTTTTCTTTTATACGAACCTCGTTCACAATCAAGTCTGTTTAAACGTTCGAATCCCAACCTACCTCCTTACCTTATAAAACTACCTTGCTAATCTCTATTCATTTTGCCACCACCGTAGCGGTCGTTACTTCCAAAACCATTTTATGTAAAACGTCAAACCTTCTCATTCCTCGTAATAAAACAAATTTTTACAAATATGCGATTTTGTACCATTCTTAAACTTTCCATACAAACTATCTCACTTGTCATCAAATTACATACCGTTTTATACGAAAGCTTTCCTTCTTAAGTAACACATTTTAAAATACCTCATCATTGAGTTATTCAAACTTATTTAAACCCGCTTATCTATACACACACATGCATGTTTTACTTAGGCTCAATGCCTTGAATCACTTTAGACAAACGAACCCATTTACAAATCTATCTTTTCGTTCCTCGAAACTTCATACTCTTCAACGCGTATCCAAATATCCAAGTCTCGATTTTAGACACTCATTGTTTTAGCCAAAATGCTTTTTCTCCAAGGTCTTCCTCTTGAATAAATTTCGGGACGAAATTTCCTAAAGTAGGGGAGACTGTAACGCCTCGTATTTTCGTATTATGATTATCTATAGTTCATATGTGTATTTTATTTTTCGAGGCGTTAATTATAATGGAAATACATTTTCAATCACATGATTTTATACGAAACCGAAAAACATTACAAAAGATTTTTCCTTTATAATTTTTAGGATTTTACCGTAAAATCTTACAAAAATGATTTTTAGTATTTTTTAGAAATTTTTCTAGCATAGGTCCCTTTTGTAAAAAGTGCGTTTTTAATCCCTAGAATTCAAAAAAAAAGTGAATAGTCCTTACGGACCGTAATGAATAGTGCCTTACGGTCCGTAAGGGTATCTGCAAAAAGAAGGTTGCAAAACTAGCCGTTTTGACCCATTTGTCCACTTGTGTGACTTTCTAGCTCATCCAAACGGTTTTGTCTAATCCCCAACTATAAATAGACCCTTCCTAGCTTCCATTTGAGCTTGCTAAACACTTCTATAACCTCCAAACACTCCCAAATTCCCTGATTTTACAAGAACAAGGCAGAATTCTCAAGAACCGAAAGTGAAGTTCAAACTCACATTTCTTCATCTTTTCTGCATCAATTCTTCTTCTACAAAGCTTGGAACACCTCTAGGATTGTTTACATCAGATTACTTCGATAATCTAGGGTAAAACAACATCTTTTTGAGGTCTAAACTTCCTGTTTTTGAAGAATAAACTCTAACCTTCTTAAACTCTTAACTTACTTACATAAATCTTGTACCTACTTTGCCCATAATCAAAACCATGATTGTGGTGCTTATGTGTGGTTAATTCTTATGAGTTTAGGGGTGTGAAAATACTCTAAACATTCTGTTAACAAAGTCTAATAAAACCTACAAACGATTAAACCATCCAAATATACCGTAGTTCTTGTAGTGACGCGTGTTTTGGTAAAACCAACCAAAGTCTACCATAAGATAATGTGGCAAGGTTTGTGTTTGGTGAATCATACCATGAGGTTAATTCTTCATGCTTAACTTATCTAACATAACAATCTAACATACTCTTGGACTTAGCTTAGAAATACTATATATCCATATACATACATATACTAACAAGATATATTTTTATAAACTCATACTCTATACTCCAATTCAAAACTTCCGTCATTAATTCCAATCACTCATGCACTTTCGTTTACCCACATAGGGTGATCTCGGTGTTCCATCCTCCTAATCTCATACACTCGTCAACAATTGGATAATCGGAAGACTTAGCAATTTTGTGAGTACACTTGACCCATTTACATTTTAAACCACTTTTGGGTTGTAACATGTTACCCTACAAAATTACACTTACACACACTTAAACATACTTTGTGAACTCAATCCGTTAAACATGCTACTTGTTATGCTAGATAATACATGCTTTATGCCATTACAATGTCATACCCTCGCTTAACAATTATAGCGCTATAGGAGTATTTTGGTCAAAAATTACAGAAGCAATTTAGTGATCAAATTAGTAATGTGAGGTAGTGTGCTAGAAAGTTTATAGAAAATATGCTTGTTGAGTTATTTAGAAAATCAGTATTCAGGATACGGCTCAGGATATTGAGCTGTATCTGTGATCAAACAGTGAGTAAATAATAAACAAAAAGTAAAGGAAACGACACGAGATGTACGAGGAAAGCCCTTGATCAATCTAGATCGCCGGCACAAAACCTCGGGAGCTGACAATCGCAGCTGCCTTGTTCTTCTTATTGCTTTAAACTTCAGGATACAGTGCAGGATATCAACCAGATCGCTAAGTGTTACAATGAATTCGTGTGAGAGTACAAATTGCGAGAGAACAAGTGTTAGAGTGTAGTGAGTGTGATTGCAGTGAGATTGTTGTGTCCTATTTGATCTGGTGTTCCTCCTATTTATAGTAACGAAATACAAACAAATATTCCTATAAATATGGGATGCTCCGAATATTCCACCACGAACGTTGTAGACCGAGTAATAAGGTTTCAACGTCTTTCTTTAAACGGCTTGGACCGAGTCTTCCGCGGAATAAGTCTTCGTGAACGTTGCTAGCTTCTAACACACGTACCTGCACATAATCCATTAGCAATCCCGAGGATACCGTTCAGGATGTTACCAATATCCTGAACCAGCATCCCGGATGTAAACAGATACTACATAAATAAGATATAGATCAAGATATTTTCCAGGATATGGGCTCAGAATTTCACCCATAACAATTGTCCCCAAAAATGTTACCGTTTGATATCCTAACGGTTACATTTTTTCACAGTGGCCGAGGTAATTAAGAGATAAGACTTCTGATGTGACAGCTTTCAACCACCCGGCCTATATTTTCATTTTTGTGCAGCTGATTTCAGGAAGATTGCACCTCCTCTTGCAAATTCTCAAGAAAGAATAGATGCCATCAGACTCCTTCCAGAGGCAGAGAGAAGTTTCAATCCATCTCCACCGACTCCAAGCCCTCTTTCCAGTGCCAACATGTCTGGTAAGGATCCTGCAAGATATCCTGCACACATATATCTTTCTTTATCTGTTATTCATAGGAGGGATTTAGAATTTACTCCCTGTGTGCAGATTCCAGCAAAGTCCCAGTCTATCTAGACCTGGATGAACTTGACAGCTATCCAACTCCAGCCACAGTCAAGAAGGAGACTCCTGCCGCTACTAGCTCCAAGCCACTCCAAGCTCCCAAGGCCAATCCAAGAACCCGTGCTTCCGCAGCAAAAAAGAGAAAGGGTCTCGAGGTCAGTGCTCCAGGCCCAGAAGGGTTCTCTTATGACGGACTCAGCTTCTCTGACTCCTTAGAGCCAATGACATCCTTCCTCAACAAGGTAATATCCTGCCGCATATCCTTCATGTATATCCTGCACATATATCCTGCACGTATATCCTAACAGGATATCCTGGTAGGATGTCTTAGTCAGCATACATTCTAACTCCATACCTGTAATTAATGTGCAGGGCCTCCAGCATTTGCTCCACTTGTACAATGACGCTTGTGGTACTGTGGCACTTCATGAAGCCAGGATCAAGCAGCTCGAGAGCACCGTTGCTGACCAAGGTGCTATTGCTGAAGCACAGAGCCGGCACTATGAAAGCTTGCTAAAGAAGGTCACCCAAGACGCTGAGGTCAAACTTGCCAGCGTTCAAATGGATCATGATCAGGACTTGATCAACTTTCGAGAGGGAATCAAGGCTTCTGCTATCGTTTCCCTGCTACAAGCACGCATCAAGATGGCCTCCGAGGCCAAGGAGACGGGCCTTGTTTGTACATCTTGGCCAGTTGAATCCTGGGTGGCTAAGTTCAAGGAGCTCGGAGGCAAAGCTGTGCCACTTCCTGCTGAAGCCGGTGAGTCCTCTAAGTCAGCAGAGGTGGTGGTCCAAGCTGGAGAGAAGAAGGATGCTAGAGGTGATGCTGAGATGGACATTGGTCAGGATGCTGCGCAGGATGCTGGTCAAGATGCTGGAGCGGAGAAGTCTGAGAAGGTTGGAGGTGATGCCGCTGTGTGAGGGCATTTAGGTGGGCGATGACGAATATACGTGCCAAGGCCAGAGCCCACCTTTTTGAATTTGAATGTTGGTTTGTAGTTCCACAAACAATTTACTTTTCCGCATTTTACTTTCCCGTACTTGAACAATTTACATTTCCTGCATGCTTTTTGAACAATACAACAGTTGAAGGTGGATGGCTCTCGATTTGAGATGAAGCCTTCAACTATTGGGTAAATATGGTTATGAACTATTAGTGCTCTTAGTGGATGGGCCTTGTTTTGAGGTGAAACTAAGAGCACATCTTTTGGTAGGTTAATAATATAACTACTCTTTTGACTTTATTATTGTCACACAAATTTTACTTGTGAAAATTGTTTGGTTTGATCATTCTTAGGAACACATATCATAAATGTATCCTGGGAGATATCCTGAAAGATATCTTAAAAGGGATATTGAAATATAATCTATAAATTGTCCAAACAAAAAAGGAGAGATCATACCAGAGATTCTTAGAGAGTCAGTTCCAATCCTTTATCATAAATTTGTCCCCAGTGCATACTTATAAACTTGGATCCATCCTTTGAATCAGAATAACGTGTGTCCCCTGTGTTCGACAAAAACACAAATGTATTTACATTTTGGCTTGAATGGATCCCGAATGCCCAAGGGCAGAACCCCTGATATCCTGAAAAGAATCCTTAGCATACTGGGGATAAACCCTAAATTTCATGCGCTACAGGCGAGAGTGTATTGTTTTGGTCAAAAAATCTGTTGAGGATAGTGCAACCAAACTCTTTGTTACGGGGAATGATGCTCAAATTGTATAACAGCGATGAAGATCACTTCAATGTAAATTGCACAAACAACACAAGGATTTATACGGGGAAAAAGCCCTTGATCAAGAGTTGATCTCCGGCACAAAAAACCCCGGGTGATGGAAACTACCGATCACCAAGCTTAAATAAATGAATTAATGTTTACAACTTCGGATAGTAACGAGCTAGGTACAAGGATCACTATGGTGGAATGTGTAAAAAGTGTATGTAATTGCTTGGTGTTTGAACGAGAGCTTGTATGAGAGCTTGTATGAGTATGTGTAACTGCAAAAAATGACTAAGTGTTTTCTACTAGCTCGTTACTCCCTTTTAAAATAGAAATAACCACCTAAACTAACTATCCGACTTTCGTGCCAAGCCTCCACGTTCTCCACAACGTCTATTTTTGGTCAAGCACGTGCAGAATAGCTTAGGAATATTCTCCAGGAATGTCGCCAAGACCTGGTCAAGCTCGTCATACCTGCGAGATAGTATAATACATAAGTAAACAATCGTCAGTATGAGGATCCTTAAAGTGATCCATGATCCTGAAGCTCTTCTGAGGATCACCACCTGTCACAGATGTAAGGATCACTAGTTAGGATAACGAATAAGGATCACTAATTGTTAGAAAATCCTCCCCTAACAATTGCCCCCAAAATATAAGGAGTGAAATTGTAAAATTAGCGAGTTATGTTTTCTTGATCTTATCCGCAACAAACTAACGGATATATAGCCGTTAAAATAGAACTAGCCGTTGCGATGATGATGTCACGGAAGTGACAATCCTGCAGAATCATAATTATAAATAGAGATATAGATAGGATCATTATGCATTCGAATTCGAAAGAAACTCCCTTTAAATTCTCAGTTGACGATCAATCAGGTATTTCTTCCTCCTCTTTCTTCCTCTCTTACTCTATCTTTCTTTCTTTATCTCCATCACTTCGAAAATGTTGCTCCGAAGTTCCCCGGCCAAGGATCACAAAAAGGATAGCCCTTTGAAGGGTCAAAAGATCATCAAAGACTCAGTGAACGAAAGGTGTTGCTTTAACGATGCACAAGTAGATAACATCCGTCATCGTTTTCCGGCGAATGCCTTTTTCAGACCTTTCGATCCAACTGCCCTGAGCGACTATGTTTCAGAAACATGGGTTGCCTTTCCAGTTACTCCATTTGCCATAGGATACACCTATCCTTTCCCGGAATTCACACAATCCTTCTTTTCCTTGACCGGCATATCTTATATTCAAGCCATGCCGATGATTTGGAGGGTTTTATATACCCTGGAGAGGATCATCGAGCAGGAAGGCGTTGATTTAGGAATGTCAGAACTGGCGGAACTGTATGACCTTACTACCTTCGGTTCCCACCGTTATTTGTTCAAACGAAAACTCGGTGCAGATCATCCTCTTCTCAAAGTCACCAAAAACGACAAAGATTGGAAACGTCGCTTCTTCTTTGTAAGAAGGGATACCATTTCAGATGGAGAGCATTTACCAAGAACATGGTCCACCCATGGTAGGCCGGAGGATCTTGAGAAGGATCACCAGATGGTCATGTTTTTGTAATAGGATCACTAACCCTTTTTGTCTTGTGTCATGCAGCCATCTCTGTTTCACATCTCATCACAACACCCGCAACCAGGGAAAGACTTGCTGCTTTCTGGGGACTCGATCCTGAAACTAGAACTTTCAAAACAACAACCCAAGATTCTCAGGAGGTATCCTCAGGCTCTGTCACAATGTCAAGTAAGTATCTTTGTTTGAAAATTTATATAAATAGTGAAATATAAATATAATGAAGATACTTATCTTGTTTTGGTTATGTAGGTGCTGGAAAATCTACCAAAGCTGCTTCAAGGTTCAGTGTCAGCGATCTCACCACTGTCAAATCCTCCAAAAGGAAGGTTCCTACTAGCCCGACAGCCTCAATCCCCAAGGCACCCCTCAAAGGAAAGGGAATCAAGAAGAGAAAGGTCTCCGAGGCTGAGGATTTGCAGGGTCTGCCCTTAATTCGCCACCAGTTCCTCGAGTACTTCAATGATGTAAGGATCACTGTCTCTGCTTGTATATCCTGCTGATCTAAGGATCACTTGGTCTTGAACTGCTTTATCCTTTTCTTTTGCAGAAATTTGCTGAGATTGAGGATTATGTGGGCCACGTTGAGGATCAAGATAAAAAGTGTTAGGGGAGGATTTTCTAACAATTAGTGATCCTTATTCGTTATCCTAACTAGTGATCCTTACTTCTGTGACAGGTGGTGATCCTCAGAAGAGCTTCAGGATCAGGATCATGGATCACTTTAAGGATCCTCTTACTGACGATTGTTTACTTGTGTTTTTGAAATGTCTCGCAGGTATATCAAGCTTGACCAAGTCTTAGCGACATTCCTGGAGAATATTCCTGAAGTATTCTGCACGTGCTAGATCAAAACTAGACGTTATGGAGAACGTGGAGGCTTGGCCCGAAAGTCGGAGAGTTTGTTAACTAGATATTTTTCTTATTTGAAAGGGGTAACGAGCTAGTTAGTGACACTTAGTCATTTTTGGCAGTTTCACACACTCGAAAACGCTCTCATTCAAGCTCTCGTTCAAACACTTAGCAATTACTTACACTTTTTACACATTTCACCGTAGTGATCCTTGTACCTAGCTCGTTACTATCCGAAGTTGTAAACGCTTATTCATTTATTTGATCTTGGTGATCGGTAGTTTCCATCACCCGGGGTTTTTTGTGCCGGAGATCAACTCTTGATCAAGGGCTTTTTCCCCGTATAAATCCTTGTGTTGTTTGGGCATTCTACATTGAAGTGATCCTCATTGTTGTTACACATTTTAAGCATCATTCCCCTATACAAAGAGTTTGGTTGCATTATCATTATCAGATTTTCTGACCAAAACAGTTTGGCGCCCACCGTGGGGCAATTGGTGCTTTGCCTTAGAAGAATTCGCATTTCTGTGCTCATTCCGGTTCACTACAATCAAGCAAATGGCTTCCTCGGCGAAGAATGCTTCAAACTTGATGCCCTCATTCACTTCCTCACAAGGCGTTCCTCCTTTGCCTCCACCACCCTCTGGATCCCAGAAGAATACAGAAAATGCTGCGAAGAAACCGACTCCCATTTTCTCAAAACCACCTTCTCCTTCTGTTTCAACTAATCCTACTACTAATGATCTCTATACCTTGATTTTGCAGATGAGGAATCATGCACAAGAGCAGGATAAGACCAACGAAAGGATCCTCCGGGAGATTGATGAAATTAAGAAACAGAAGAAAACGGCAGAGGATCATTCTCCACTGATGCCCAGATCTTTGAATTTTGACACTCCGGTGGTTACTTCTCAGCCGTCAGTGGTTCCAAACATTCAATATGCGGGTGGACCAAAGGGAGTGCACTACGGAACAACAGCTATGACCCAGGCACTAGGTTCATATTTCCAGCCAGCAGGATCCTATCCCCAGCATATGGGATCCCTCACGAGTACAGGAGGATATTCAGGAATGCAGCATGTTCAAGGATCCTCCTTCGTTTCAGGATCATCCCAGGTTCAAGGATCCTCCTTCGTTCCAGGATCATCCCAGGTTCAAGGATCCTCCTTCGTTCCAGGATCATCCCAGGTTCAAGGATCCTCCTTCGTTCCAGGATCATCCCAGGTTCAAGGATCCTCCTTCGTTCCAGGATCATCCCAGGTTCAAGGATCCTCCTTTGTTCCAGGATCATCCCAGTTTCAGGGATCCTTCCAGATGCCAGGATCCTTGAGGAGTCTGCAAACAGGAAGTTCAGATGTTCATCAAGGAGATTTTATCCCAATGCAGACCAATGCCTCTGCTGGACCTTCGATCATTCCAGAATCTCAACAATATGGATTAACCTCCATATTTCCTAACTTGAATCCAATGGGAGGTAACACTTTTAATAATCCTCATACTATTAACCATGGTTTTATGCAGGATCCAGGTATCAATCATGCCATGGCCAGAGAATTGCAAAAGCTAAAGGATATGATCTCGAGTGTCCCGGGGGTAGTCAAACCTATTCCAGAGATTGCAGATGGGAGCCACAAGATATCTCGCTTCGCACCACCAATCTGTGATGCTGAGATACCCAAGAGGTTCCATGTGCCTACAATGAAATTGTATGATGGTTCGACGGATCCTGAAGAACACATAGCACAATACAGGGAGAGGATGGAGATCAATCCAATCCCAGAAAAGTTGAAGGAAGCATGCCTATGCAAAGGATTCGGATCCACTCTTACTGGATCAGCACTCAAGTGGCTGCTAAGTCTTCCTCCCTATTCTATTACCTCATTTGCAAACCTAGTTAACTTGTTTAATACTCAGTTTTCTTGTAGTAGAAAATTTGAACGATTAACTAGTGATTTATATAGGATAACCCAAGGTCATAATGAATCATTAAGGGATTACATTACCAAATTTAGTAAAGAATCCTTAGACATTCCCAACTTAGATATAGCTACGGCTGTTGAGGCCTTCAAAATGGGATTACTTAGGGATTCCTTATTTTATGATGATCTTGTTATGACACCGTGCAGGAACCTAGATGAGGTAAGAACCCGGGCCCTCAGGTTCATCCGGCTAGAGGATGATAAGAGGATTCAGGAGAGGATAACAGGATCCTCAAAGCAGGATAAGCAAGGATCCTCATTCAGAAACAACAAGTTCAGATCCTACAACAAATCTGATAATCAGAACGTGCATTCTATTGATCAAGAAGAGGACGATGAGGATTATCCTCCAATCTCTGAATATTGCTTTAGTGTTGATAACAATGAACTAATCCTTGCCTTGCAGAACCTAGGTGATAAAGCTAGATGGCCAAGAAAGAATGAAAGGCCAGCTGCAAATAAGGATAAATCAAAGTGGTGTGCATATCATGAAGATTTTGGGCACCTCACAGAAGAATGCATTGCACTAAGAAAGGAGATTGGGTACTTGTTGAGCAAAGGGCATCTAAAAGAGTTGTTGGGTAGGAAAAAGTCAAGGACTCAGGATCCTGAAAGGATCCCTGAGAAGGCTCCAACCCCTCCAGCAGACGCACAAGTGATAAACTTTATCTCTGGGGGATCCGACATTTGTGGCACATCCTTTTCAGCAGCTAAGAGGCATGCGAAGGAAACTAAAATGGATAACGGAGAAAGGCCAGTTCGAACATCGAGTGTCTCCGAAGGAAAAGTCATAACCTTTGATGAAGAGGATCGTACTGATATCCAGGATCCTCATCACGATGGTTTAGTTATTACTCTTTTTATATCTAACTGTTTTGTCCGCAGGATCCTAATAGACGGAGGAAGTTCAGTGAACATTATCCAACTTGACGTTCTAAAGAAGATGGGTATCCCCGAATCAGAGATCATACCAAGATCCTCCGTGCTCGTGGGATTTAGTGGCGAAACTAAGAACACCCTGGGGGACATTAAGCTCCCAATATATATTGAAGGCTTACACTCTTATCAAAAATTTTGTGTTATTGACTGTTTATCTTGTTGTAATGTTATCCTTGGCAGACCCTGGATACACGATATGAAAGCAGTCCCATCTACTTACCATCAATGTGTGAAGCTCCCTAGTCCTTGGGGAATAGTAAAGATCGATAATGATCAGCAGGAAGCTAAGAATTGCTACACTTCATCGATGAAACCAGCTTCGAAATCAAGGGAGCAATAGCAATCAAGGTATCCTCCAAGGAATGTCCTGGAGGCCAGAGAGCAGGATGTGGTAGAAATCCTCATGGATCCTGATGATCCTGAATCCAAAATCTATATCGGATCAGGGATCCTTGGCGAAAGGAAAGAAGACCTCATATCCTTCCTCAAAAGGAGAAAGACTACCTTTGCATGGAAACATGAAGACATGACTGGTATATCCAAAGATGTTATCACCCATAAACTCGGCATCGACAGATCCTTCAAACCAATACATCAAAGAAGAAGGAAGTTTGCACCAGAAAGGAATGCCATTATCCAGGAAGAGGTAGAAAAATTGCTCCGGGCAGGTATGATTAGAGAGGTCAAGTATCCAAGATGGTTGGCCAATGTGGTTGTTGTTCAAAAGAAAAACGGAAAGTGGAGGGTATGTGTCGATTTTACCGATTTAAATAAGGCATGTCCCAAGGATCCTTTCCCTTTACCCCACATTGACTCCATGGTGGATGCAACTGCGGGTCATGAACTGTTAACTTTCATGGATGCTTCATCTGGATTTCAACAAATCCAAATGGAACCATCCGACCAAGAGGATACAGCCTTCATGACTCCAACTGGTATATATTGCTATATTGCTATGCCGTTTGGATTGAGAAATGCAGGTGCAACGTACCAAAGGCTGGTGAATATGATGTTCAAGGATCAGATTGGACAAACTATGGAGGTCTACATAGACGATATGGTGGTGAAATCCTTAAAAGCTGAGGATCACCTGCGAGACTTGGAGGAAGCATTTGATATCCTTGACAACTATAATATGAAGCTTAATCCTTCAAAATGTCATTTTGGTGTCAAAGCAGGTAAATTCTTAGGAT
>JARYGA010006006.1:0-45546 GCA_030545235.1 Helianthus tuberosus
CATTACTGTAAAACAATTGAAAATAGATTGTTGAGATGATTCCGCATGAAAAGATGCAAGATTTACATGGATGAATGATCATGTGCAAAAGGATCATTTGTTTATGATACCCCTTGATGAAATGAAGCAAGATTCACAAAGATGCTTGTATATGCAAATTCAATCAGTTTGTTTAGATAAACTCTTAATGAAAGATGCAAGAATTACATAAATCTATGATGTCTTAATAAAATGATCAGAAATTCCGAATTTTGAGATACTCTTTAATGAAATGATGCAAGATTTATGTTGATGTATGAATTATGATAAACATGCAAAAAGTTCAAAAAAAATTAGATATACGTGGGCAAGGTTAGTGTAAAAAGGACATATTTCGTATATACGTATAGTATACATATACGTATATAAAATGGACGCATGCAGGCGCGTGCGATCATACATGCACGCATATGGATCATAGAGTTTGCCTCTTTTTAACTTACTCGGTAATCCAGGTACCATGTTCACTCCTTAAATCAGTAACAAAAAAGGCGCCGTCTTTGCAGCTTATTCGAGAATGCAATTTTGAAACCTAGAATTAGAGAGCGCATCTTAGCAAATGAGAATTAGGATGGTCTAGTGAACAGGGCATAATACATAAAACAAAGTAGCATAACGAACCTCTGGGGAAGAGATCACTATTGAATTTCCGGGAATACTCGTGTGGGGCACGCTCCTACAAAATCAAGATAGATATCCATTAAAAGTAAGCTCATTTGACTAGATTTAGACCTTTGTTGTGGTCAAAGGAAGACTCACCCAACTATACAAGGCTGTTTCTCATCACGACTTAGTCGAACAGGCTCTGAATCAGCGTTTGAACTTCCAACCGGAAGTAAAAACCATCTACCAAACACACGAAAAAAAAATAACAAATAAAATTAGAGGGAATCTCTTCTAAATAAGGGCATATGTAAAGGGGAAACATTACTCACTCGCCACTAAGAGCACGTTCTAAAGCATCGTCATCGTTAAACCATTTCTGCAGTTCATCACTTGCCTGCATAATCAACTTTCATGTTAGTTTTCCGGAACGTAATTGACCAAATTTATCATCTATCATCATTTGAACGATTTTCCTAATTTAATCAAACGTTTAGTAAACACATATTTGACAATCAAAGTAAATTGATGAGTGTAGCTTACTTTATCAGTGAGTCTGCAGGACTGTGGTCTCCCTTCAAGTTTTGAACTACAAAAAAATATATAAAGAATTTAGAAAAAAAAAAAAAAAAAAAAAACTTTTTAAGTTTTCTAAATGGCTTCTCGGATATAACTCACCCATTGCCACCGAGAACCCAACTAAGCATCAAAGGCATACCAATATCAATGAAAAATCTTCCACCAACTCGCCCGGGATGTGGTATCCTGAAATTTGTTAAAAACTGCAAAACCGAGATGTTACACGCAAAGAAAAAAAGTATGGTTCAAAAGGCTGGATTTGTCTAATTTGTGGGTGTGTTTTGTAACTCTTACCGACAATGGGCCAAGCCCGACACCCAAATAAGCCTTGTAAGTTGATGCCATTATTGCAGCCATTCTTGCTAACCCGTGTATAACCGCAACCCGTAGTTTTCTCGCATCTTCGTATCTAAAAAAGTCAACATATGAGCCAAAACCTCTTGGAACACAAAATTCTATATTTTTAAAAAGTGTTGTGTGTTACCATGTAATCATTTATGTATGCTTCTTACATGGAAAACGACTTATTTTACGATAGGAAAAACAGTTTAATTTCTATTTAAATTTTTTTTAACGACGTGTTACCTCCTTAAGGAAGATATAATGTCAATAGGTGCTCCTGACTCGGTACTTTTTTTCCAAGCTTTATCAAGCTCAAGAGCTAGTTGATAGCTATCCTGTAAAAACATGAACCGCAAACACTAGTTGAAAATTAAAAAAAAAAAAAGAAAAAAGAAGAAGCCCACATGATTCACTAACTTTTATATTATTTCTTATGATATTACCTCAATTGCCATGCAACCTCCTTGACCCAAATTAGGCTGCATTGCATGAACTGAGTCTCCAAGCAGGGTTACACGGCCCTTTCCCCATGTAAACTTAGGGGTGCGGTCAAATATATCACGTCTTAAAATTGCTTCTTCATCGGTTGCAAGCAACAAATCCACCACATTATCACACCAGCCTCCAAAGATTTGAAGAAGACGTTCCTTTTTACCTGAAACATTATCAAGAAACATGTAAAACATCAAGAACAAAAGTTCTAAAGTTAGATAGGGTAGTTCGGAATCTCAAATCAATCCCATTTCATTTCATCCAATTCATTTTAAAATATATAATATATGTGCTACGAAAAAAATACTTTAATCTTGACTCAACCCCATTTTATGAATATATATATACATATAGGATCCTGTTCAATTAAGAACCACTATGAGTTGTGAGAACTAGGAGAACTCCTACTTCCCGTGCGAGTTTGGCCAGCATTTTTTGCACAAACGTAGATGAAATGTTTATAAACACATCTGTAAAAATAAAAATAGAAAACAAGTTGTCGCGCCGATAGTTATTCTTCATTTACACTGATGTAAATTTCTTTTACAAACCTATGACGTCACCAGTAAAAAAATTTTACGGCGATGTAAGTTTTCGCATGCGACATTTTTTTTTCCTGGAACAGTTGATTTTTTTAAAGATTTTTGAGATTTTTTTTTTTCTGAAACGCCTTTTGTAAGGCTTAGTTCTCACAACTCAACGTGGTTCTCATTTTTACCCTTTCCATACATATATATAAGCATTTGAAAGAAAGATTACCATTAGGTTTATCGGTACCACCAGCTGGTTCTTTGTGAAATGCATACCACTGCATCTTCCCACCACCAACATCAGAAGAAACAAAGTACTGTTTGTGCCCTAAGAACACCCGGTACCTATAGAAAATACATAAATAAATAACCACATAAAAATAGAACAAAAAAAAAAACGTTAAAGACAAACGAACATACCCAACAGTGTCAATATCTGGTGGTATAAAATCAGCTATTCCAGTGTAACATGTGTAACCAGAGTACGTTACATCCTTCGGTCCAAACAAATTCTTCCGGACCTGTTTATACGCATGTAACATATGTTAATAATGGTAACAAAAATGGAACTTTTTTGTAACATTTGTATATAATAAATTAATGATCATACCTTTGACCATATTCCATCAGCACCAACTAGAAGATCACCTTCAAATTGTTGTCCATCTTCAAGAGTCACGGAAACCTATATAAACAAAATACACGCGAGTTCATTGAATATGTAACCGAAAGATAAGAAAACGAATAGAAGTGATAAAGTGTTCGAGATTTTACCTTTTCACCATGATCTTCAAAGCTGACTACATTGCTACCGTTTAAAATAATATCTTCCCCAACAGCTTCGGCTAAAATCCTTTGTAACGTCATTCGACTTATAACTCTAGTGACCGGAAGACCCCTTGACACAGCAGGAGTGAACGTATCAAACTTGATATACCTGATAACCTCCAAGTGTTCAAAATTTCAGTATAAAATCATAAATAAAATATTTTTCTACGTCATAATATGACAATTGTTATTAACTAGTTGATGCCCCGCCCGCGTTAACAATGTCCAGTCATTCCATTTCTAGTCGAAAAACATTCAAACTCTCACTTAACAGTTAACACCAAAGAGGTGTGCATATATCCCTGATTATAAACAATTACTTGTGTGATTATGATTCTTGAGTTCATATAATTAGTTTGAACTTTGAACCCACATATCCAACCCCCTAACTGAACCAAATAAACATGACAATTAACCTAACTACCAAAACCGAAACCATTCGTAAAATAAGCAAATCAAAGTAGCAAAACAGAACAAGAACAAGAGTTTACCAATTCCCAGAAACACCATCAACCAACCCATTAATCCTTTGACCAGTGATGCAACCAGCCTGCATAACCTGATCAGCAACATCCAAATCAATAGCTTCCAAAGCAGCCAAAGCATTACTCTGTATCTGAATGGGACCTCTATACTGTCCTTCACCTCTAATAGCACTCAAATCCCTCTCAAACACCACAACTTCAAACCCTCTTCTCTTTGCAGCCAAAGCAAACACCAACCCACCAATCCCACCACCTGCCACCAACACCCTTATATTCTTCTTATTCTCCCCACCCTGCACCATGTTGGGTTCGGTCAATAAAGCTTTGATCTTTGATGAATATGTTGATGTAAAACCATGTTTCTTGACATACCCATGTTCTTTACTCTTGAGATGATTATGTTTGTGATAAATTGAGTTGAAAAACTCAATTGGTAATTGGGATTTTGTAAGTGTGGTTGTTGGGCTGCAAAAAAGATTGGAACTTGCCATTATTATTAACAGTTAAACAGGTTGCAAGAAGATCAAAGGTTTCTTTTTTGGTTTGTTGAGTGTAGATTGAGGGCTTATTGAAGTGTTAATATTATGAGATGTGGTGGTGGGGTTAGTGGGATTTTGAGCCAATCGTCTAAGGAGACCTGGAAGCTGGATAACCAGTGATGGAGATTCTTAAAAGACAGGTGGCAGTGTCTGTTTTTTATGTTTTTAAGTTTCAATAAATATCTTTGTGGCGGTATTATTTTATTTTTAGTGGTATTTGTGGTAGGAAATACTGAAATAGTCTTTTTTTTTATTTTTTTTTTAACGGCAAATTTGGATCACTGACGTACATACCACCAGCAGAACCATCCGATCATATCAATCTTCACTAGGCATAATGCCTATACACCAATTCAGGAGGAAACCCAATAAATATGGGAAAAACCCCCTTGTGAGAATCGAACCCATAACCTATTGGTCTAAAGTCTTATCTCACCCCAAGATACCACTAGCTATAAAGCCATGGGTTTGTGGTAGGAAATAGTGGCATCTACTTAAACGCAAGGGCGGACCCAAGCTTTGGTTTGCGTGGGCAGATGCTCCTTTTGAAAAAAAAAATAGTGTATTTTCGAGGTAAAAATTCCGACTGCATCCCTTAAAAATTTGGTTGAACGTTTCGTGCATACCCCAGAACATGTCAGCCACTGCTTAAACTATGACTTGATTAGAAATTGTTCTTGAGTTGTAAGTTGGATTTTGGGGTACTGAAAATACCGATACCTTTCATTCTTATCATAGGTATGATAAGTTGCTATCTTTTGTGTTACTTTAGGTTATTAAACTATAACTTTATGTTCAACCTAGCATGTGATATTTGGCATTTTCTTGATTACTTTGTTGTTAGCTTTCTTTTCTTTGTTATTTTAAATTATTTATGTATTATTTTTTATTCTTATTTTTTTTATATTGTTTGTTTATCGTAGGTTATATTATTATTGACATTTGTTAATATGTTTGTATCATCTGTATATTAATAAAATGAAAATAAATTTACTGTAACAACCCGCACTTTCGTGCGTTGTTACTACTCGATATACTCGTTACGCCTAGCACCAGAGATTCGGATCATAATGTAACTATATCGCATACATCGCTATTCGAAGGATAAACGCATATTTTCGCAATACATTATCACTACATCACATCACAAACACTAACACTCACGATGACATTGAGTGAGGACCTATTCTACCCTCCTCGGTGGCCGTGATGTGTCGAAACGCAGACAATTAACGCTAACAAAGACTCTCGGGTGAGTGCTATAGCTCTAGTCGTCGTGACGATGATGACAATACGAGTGAGTGGTACCCCGTCAGTCATTGTGGCACAACACACAATAACGTTCACGATGACATCAAGAAAGGACCTATACTACCCTCCTTGATGGCCGTGAAACGTCGCTAGTAATCGCACACTCGAAACGAAAACCGATCGTTATATCAAAACTGTGAAATATGGATACGTAAATACGACCCCTAGTGATATATATACATATATAATAACAATATAAATTAACTATGGAAAGCGCGTACTCCAAAAACTATCGCAACGCTCGAAAGCGGAAGAAATCCCCCGCGCCGGAGTGGCCATCCGAATGGACAGCCTCATCCGAACGGATGGGCCATCCGACCCAACATCCCCATTCTCCTCTGTTGCCTATAAATAGCGTGTCACATCACTTGAACAGTGATGTGACAGCTCTCACTCGACCAAACACGCTTCAGGACCCTTTTCTCTCGATTCCTCGCGATTCCGGTAAGATTTCAACCTAAAACTTGTACTTCTATGATCTACACTCAATTCTACATCATTCTGTCTTTTAAAACTCAATTTCTAACCGTGAAATCTACTGATTTGAGGTGTTTTAAGGTGATGTCACCAAGAGTTCATATGAACTTCAAAGTGCGACCTCATCCTACCATAAACGACTCAGATCTGGGTGATTTCCACATGTTTTTATAACAATCTCACCTAAAAATATATGTATTTAATCAAGAACTGAACGAATTCGGGATTAAACATGAGAAACCGTCAAGAACGGCCAGATCTGATGGAACGGGGTGGTTCCCGGCCGTTAGAACGGGTCGAAACTGATGAAATATCATTGTTTAAAACGATATCGCAACACCTCAGTGAAACCACAAGTATTTCTTCCGAAAACACTCGAAAACCGTTAATCGGAACGCAAAAACAGACGTGTTATCTGACCAGATAACATGTCATCCGAACGGACCACATGCCATCCGATCGGATAGCATGTCATCCGATCGGATAGCATGTCATCCGATCGGATAGCATGTCATCCGACCGGATGACTGTCATCCTATCCGGATAATATGTCATCCGATCCGAGCACATGTCATCCGATCCGAGCACATGTCATCCGATCCGAGCACATGTCATCCGATCCGGACACATGTCATCCGATCCGAACACGTGTCATCCGATCCGAAACCATGTCATCCGATCAGAACCCTTGTCATCCGACCGGATGAGCCCATCCGACCGGATAAGCACCATCCGACGGGACATCAGTCTTTACGATACTATTCCCGTTAGACCGTGGATCGCTTACTATACCATTCAATGTTTAACGCAGACGAACTCCTAACCGATCCAATCAAACTGTGCTCTCGCTAAACACGCACTGTGAGTATACTTGAACCCCTTTTTAATCGCATTTTGGGTGTAACATACGTTTCTAACAAATCGAACTTATCAAACGGATTATTCAATCAATCGAATTATCACTTGCGAATAACTGTTATGCATAGATATACGTGATGCTAGTTGCATATGTGCTAGGGCTTATACTCGCGACGTCCCACCACGACTAGTATAGTACTATTGCGCCCGACGGGGTCTAGTTTGCCATCGCATATTCGAGCATCGAGGACTTAGTTGGCCGTATCAGCTTTGTGAGTATATATGTCGTGTGTTACGTTTATGCATGGGAAATTCGCTACACATTTTAATCTATTACGCTACATATCAAACCTGTATAGTCGCCAATACTTTTGTATTGACAAATATTTTAACGTATGTTGCAGGTTAGATCGCAGGCTATTTCAAATCAAGCTAGGAAGTCTAGAAACTCAACTAAAATCTAGGTTGTCGGATTTGTATTGTTCAAGAGGACAAGAAATATGTGATAACTTATGTGATTGTATTATTTGTTAGTATGGGATGGCGAATGTATTAAATATTATCGCAATATAGTTGTTATGGATTCTCTTGAGCAATCTGATTCGCCTAGTGACGCGCCCCGATGATTCCGCCATCGGTTGGGGTGTGACATTTAACCCCTTGTTTAACATTTATCTCAAACTAACAGTGTTTTTATATTGTCACCGAAAATGGAAATGAAAGTGCAGGTTTAATATGGTGATCCAAAGATCAGATCCGAGATTGTAGCTGGATGGACTAGTACTTGTAGAAGAAGCATGATGTGATCACTTGTTTATATAAGTTTAATCAATGAATGAAGTCGTTATTTATCTAATGACTTGGTTGTATGGTGACTGCGGGTTATATGGGTCCTCCACGTGAAGTGCGGAGTGATTGAAGATCGAGTCAAGGCACAGATTGTACGGGGGTGGGTCATGTAGTCGTATAGATGCTTGGCGTGATAAACATAATAAGCAAAATCTAAAGAATGTAATACTCTTATATGAACTATTTTGAATGATTACCAAACATTAAGAACATTTATAAAGAAAGAAATTTTACGATTCGCATTTCCGCTGCATATTTTCAGTTAAAACAACTTAGGGTCTTACAATTCGATGTGAAAGTAAGACGTTTAAAAAGCTTGGTTTGCTAGCTGGGAATGTATGCAGGACGTTTGGTGTGAGAAATGGAACTACAAAAAGTGTTCGCTAAGATAAACTTAAACTTCAGATGATCATGTGCTTTGAGAATTGTAGCAAGCATGTGTTGGTGTGGCAAGTAGAATATCTACAGACCATTTAGGGTAACAATCAAAGCGTTTAACATAACTGATGACGGGGGTGGCCCAAATCCTCAATAATATGACTAAAACACATAACAACTCAAAAGGTTAAATGGTTAAAGGGTTCAAAACCCGTGAAGCATTGTGAGCAGAAGAGAACAAGCACAGTAATCAGTCACATCAACTGATATCTCACCAACTCAGCCGCAAAAGTAACGTGTACAAAAGAGAACAGCCTTTTGTCCGCAGGTCCAAAGCCTTCAACCCCTAAAATGGTAAGCCTCCTACTGCAGCAAGGTTTACTAAGTCAAAGGTTTCCCCTTTGGGAGGAAACCTTCTCTATAAATGACATCTCACATCATTCATTTCGGACATTCCTAGATCAGACCAGATCTCCTTGGATCTCAGATCTTCTCTCTTGTCTTTCGAGAACTTGCTCCATGCACGCTTCTCTTCTTCACTTCAAATTATATAACTTACTTGCCTTTACATCCGAGGTTGAATCTCCTTCAGCCAAAGATCTCAAGTAAGCATCATACATAACTAGTGAACCTCCTTCTACGTCTAGCAAACGTAGGAGGACCCCACGATCTGCGTTAGGCAAACTTCAACCCTTGAAGCCTTTTGCCTAACCCGTCTATCCACTACTCAAGGTCTCGTATTTGTTGTAGCAACAAGTTGGCGCCCACCGTGGGGCAACGCCGCTTACTTTTCTCAAAGACCAGTAGTGTAGCTCCATCCTTTCTAAAGTCATCATGTCTGAGGGAGAATCTCCAGGGGAAGTAAATCAAGTCCCACGTACCTCTACCCCCAACACCAGCCAAACTCCCGTGGCTATACCAACTACATTTTCAACTCCAGGAAGCACTCTGACTGGAACAACGTACCCTGAGTACCTCTCCTTCCAGACACCGACACCGACCCCGTCTCGTTCAGGAGTACTGTCTCCAAATGTTGATACGTCTAACACTCCCACACGTATCGATCTCACACCAGAGGGGGTCACCAACAATTTCCTATAGTTAAGGTCCCTCCTTAACCAACATGTGACCAAGGAAAGGGAAAAAGGGGTAAGGATCCGGTTAGACTATGATGAACCAGAGCCGTCATTATCTCCTGGACCACCGGCTCTCCCTTTCACAAGCTCACAACCAGCTGTGTCCAGGAATGAAGATGGTCCTAGCCGCCCACCTCTGAATCCCAATCCATATGCGTTAATAAGGCCAGACCCAACATCTTTCCCTTTGTTTTCTTCTCAACCAATGGCCACTGGTGCACCGTTGGGGCATGAGTTGACTTTGGATCAGTTGCTGCAATCCCTTGTGGCAAGCCTCCCACCTCCAACAACCACTGCATGGGACCAAGCCTTGTCTGTCCTCCCCTTGGCACGTAGTGCCGTAATGAGTGCTCATATAGGGGTTAACTATGCAGCTACACCTGAAAGCCTTCAAAGCTTCAACCTCATGCCGCAAATGATGGCCCAAATGATGGCAAGCTTCCCCTGGCAGCACTTCATCAACCAAGTGCTTGCCACTCAAGGGAATACCAACAGCAACCCGAGCATGAGAATGGAAGAGGACGTGGCCAAGCCATACAAGCCGAGCAATTTGTCATGTTTTTCTCAACAAATTGCTGATTATGATTTCCAGACTAGAATAAAAATGCCTTCTCATATAAGAACATATGATGGAATGGAAGATCCGGAAGATCACCCCCATATCGTCACCGGGGCAGCCATGATAGAGAAATGGTCTAACGCTTTATGTTACCTGATGTTCAAGCAAACCCTCGTGGGGTCTACAAGAATCTGGTTCAATGACTTGCCGGCCAAAAGCATTCGAACCTTCGACGATTTAAGCAAAGGTGTCACACCCCAACCGATGGCGAAAACATCGGGGCGTGGCACTGAGCGAAACAGATTGTTCAAGAGAATCCATAACAACTAAAATTACCAGATAATTAATCATTACGTCCCATACCGCAAAATATCAGATAATCTAATTATTACAGACATAGTATCTCAAAAACAATATTGTTCCGACAACTCAGATTTATAGATCGTTCGTTTCTAGACTCTTCCTACATTGATTCCACAAAAGCAAGCATCCTAACATCTCAAACACCTGTCACATACGTTAAAATAAAAGTCAATAGACATAGTGTAAAAGGTGAGTATACAAGTTTAATAGTATAATAGTAGCGAAAGTGAGTTTACGCATAACCCGCATGTAACATGTATAATGTGAAGCAAGTAGGTTATCGACAATGAAATATGCACAGACGTGACTGTGAGTTGTAGAATGTGCAACACATATCACCACTGTGACATGTGAGAAAAGCCCTTAACAACCCCTGTCCACGACAGGTGCTGAGTCCAAACTATAGTACTATCGTTGCTAAGGTGCCAGGCAACAATCACTGTGTAAACATAACATACAAGCATTCATCGATTAACACGTATAACATGCAGTAACGGTTAGCGTATAAAAGTGTTTGCGTTGTGTGGTCGATGTGATTTGATATAGAAAACGTATGTAACACCCAAAAGTGCTTAAAGCAAAAAGGGATCGAGTACACTCACAGATAGTGCTTAATAAATAAACACTCTATTGGATTGAAGGGAGCGCTGGATTGTTAGCCTGATTACAGAATGATAGCATAAGCGATAAGCGGCGCGTTAAACGATGCGAAGTGATGGAGTGTCGAAGGGCAATCCGAACGGATGGCAATCCGAATGGATGGCAATCTAAACGGATGGTCATCCGATCGGATGGCCATTTGGTCGGTTTGCCATTCGCTTGGGAAGGATGTGTTTGTGTATGATGTGACTTTGAAGTTTTCGTTGTAGCATTTTGAAAACAGAGAAGTATCTCTACCCTTCAGGTCGTCCGGTCGAATGGTCGTTTGGTCGGATGGCGATCCGTCCAAGTGAGACATTTCAGAGAACAAGTTCACAGCAGAATGGTCATTTGATCGGATAGTCATCCGATCGGATGGCCATTCGCTGGAACTGATATGTATTGAAAGTTGTAAAAACTTAAGTGTTGAAGCCATGAGTCAATCCGATCAGATTGTCGTTCGATCGGATGGCAATCCGATCGGACGGCAGTCCGTTTGGTGACTTGTTCATTTTGAAATTTGTTAAGTTTGAAAGTTTTGCTGTTTAATCGAGACGGTATGACAACGTGTTAAACAACGGGAATTCCCTCAAGTCTAAGTTATCCGATCCAACGGGAATCACCCCATTCTGACCAGTTAACTTGTTCTTGACGGTTGTTCATGTTCAACCCGTGAATCGATCATCTCTTCTAATGAAATCCATTCTCAGTCCAACCCTTCACTATAGAGCGAGTAGAATGCCCGAACAAGTTCTGATTCCATCGGTTTAGAGCTAAAGAGTGTAAAAGAGTTGAAATAAAGTTATAAAAAGATCTTTCAATCCTTTTAACCTTGAAAATGTTTAGATCTATTGCAAAATTAATGTTAATACATGTTGAAATCTCTTAGATCTAAGTTGTTCTTGGTGGAATGAGGTCGAATCTTGAAGTTCATAAGAACCCCATGATGACACATCCTAGAACACCTCAAATCAGCCAATTTCATGGTTAAAAGTGAAGATTTAATGGTGAAAAAGATGAAGAAGTGTGTGTAGATGATAGATGCACAAGATTTGATGAAGAAACTTACAAGAATCGTGAGAAATCGAAGGAGAAAGGCCTGAGAAGTTGAAGAGTCGCACCAGAGCTGTCACATCACTGTTTGTGATGTGACATGTGCTATTTATAGGATTTCAAAAGAGGAAAGGTGGTGCAGGTGCGCGAATGTTCGTTCGGATGGCTATCCGATTGGATGGTCATCCGGACGGATGACCATTCGATCGAATGGTCATTCGATCGGATGGGTGGTGTTAGTTGGTTTTCGACGTTTAGTTTCGTGCATTGAGCGTTGCGATGCGTTTCGAGTGAGCGATGCGATAGTATTAACCATTAGTTACACAAATAACCTAACTACTAAATAACATAAATATAATCCTTGAATCTCGAGTTTGCGATGAGATTGCGTTGCGATAGAGTTGCGATTGCGTTTGCGGTTAATCTCTCAACATAAAGATAACATGCACAAGTAACACTTTATAGCACACACACGTAAAACAATATCCATTACTTATCATTCGAGTTGCGATGCGATAGCGATGCGATTAGCGATAAGTCGATTGGCGATTAAACAACGATTAAATAGTGATTCATTAACCAGTACTCCACATAATATAACTAAAGCAAATTAAAATAGAGTATCGATTACAAGTCGAGAAGTACAATCAAGAATTAAGCAAGGAATGACAGATCGCAATTAGCAATCTTTTCTTCCTTTGACTTTGACTTGTACTTTGACTTTCAAAGTCGGGTTGTTACAAAAGGTTTCTTGGCTAATTTCTCACAGCAAAGGAGATACGTGAAGGATGCCACCGTGATCTTCCAGATTAAACAAAAATTTGATGAAAGTCTCAGGGACTTCATTGAAAGATACAAGAAAAAAGGTTTAACATATGTGGGAGCTGATGAGAAAATGAGGGTTGCGGGCTTTATGAATGCAATCACCTCTAAATATCTCACCAGAGACTTTAATAAGTGTCTGCCCAAAACCTTGGAAGAAGTGTTGGTGCATATGTATGTCGACTTCGTCTTGTAATAGGTTAGAAAGATCAGGGCACGAAAAACGAGAAAGTATAGTGTAAAGTGATTTCGCACAAAATAACAAGTAGCTATTTCGTACGAAATAAGCCTAGCTATTTCGCACGAAATAGCATTTGTTCATTCCGTGCGAAATACCATTACCTATAAATACCTGATGTGCTAGGTCATTTGTAACGTTCGTGATTCCGGTGCCGAAGTGCTGCCGACGTGTCATTTGATCTGTAATCGTGTCAAATCAATAAAATCAGACAATTAAGAGTGAATCAAGTTGTTACACAGTCTAATCAATGAATTCCGCCTCTGATTACACTGAGAACTCTTCTAATAGACTCGTTTCGATCGTCTTCACGATCCTACAAGTGGTATCAGAGCTCAGGAGGAAGAGTTCTTACCATTTCAATTGAAAAATCTGATTTCTGCACCTTCTTTTCAAAATTGACCGTGAAATCTTGGTTAAAATGGATTGAATTTCACATATTACAAGCGAAACAATGTTTTAGTGAATCCTTGAAAGAATTAGACCTTAATTCAGTCTAAAACTTGGTCATTTTAACTATAATCAGATCGATCTTAGTGACGTCAGCAGCATTCCGCGCGAAATAGGCTATTTCGTGTGAAGTTGTCATATTATTTCGCACGAAATCAAGTTTTTAAACCTCATTTCGTACGAAATCATCTCTGTGGAATCTATTTCGCACTAAATCACCTTCTTGAATATCATTTCGTACGAAATCAACATCTATTTCGTACCAGAGGGCTATTTCGTTTGAAATCTGTATTTCGTGTGAAGCATTTCGTTTGAAAAGGATATTTCGCACCAAAGTTTGATTTCGTTTGAAGAAGCTATTTCGCACCAAATTGTTTCGTTTGAATTCTCATTTCGTGTGGAATTTCATTGCTATTTGAACTTTGTAATTTTGTTATACATGTTATCAAAACATGGTAGAGGAGTTTTACAATGCGTTTGCTACACTTGTTGCTCCTGTTACAGCTCCTGAAACTGTTTACAATGAGAATGAGACGGGAACTTATCAAAAACCGTTGAAGCTTATGTACATTGAAGATTTTAGAGGATGGCAAAATCGGTTTGAAAATTGGGTGCAAGCTTATAAGTTTGACGCATGGTGTTCGTTAGAGGTAGATTACGTGAAACCAAAAAATGAACGTGGGCTTGAAAAAGCGTTTAGTGACTACTCAGTTGGTGAAAAATTGAAATATACGAGTGAAAAAATGATGATTAGTATTCTCCAACAAGCAGTTAAAGAAGATATATTTGTTTTGCTCCAACATGCGGGTACTGCTAGATCAATTTGGACGGCGTTGATTAACAAGTTTAAGGGAAGTGCTGATATGATAAAGAACAAAAAGGCTTTATTAAAGAAATCATTTGATATGTTTGTAGCTTTTGAAAGTGAAACAACAAAAATGACCATTGATAGATATTGTCATCTGGTTTTGGAAATAGGAAGATTGGACATAAAGAAAGACGACGATGAATGGGTTGATAAGCTAGCCGATGCGTTACCTCAGAATAAATGGGGAACATATTTGTTGATCTTAAAACATATGAGAAAATCATAAAGTATGAATTTGGCAAAGTTTATTCAGAAGATTGAAGAACATGAATTGGACATTCAGAAAACGGCTATCATGAGTAATCCAAATGCGCAACAAGATGTCAGTTTATACTATAGAGGAAATAAATTTGAAACTACTTCGAGTCCAAAGATTCAGACTGCTTTCAGTACTAATAGTTCTTCTGGAACAAAGGGTAGTACTGTAACTCAGAGTGGTGGACATTCGTCTTCGTATTCAAGCTTTGATCCAAATTATACAACACCAAGTCCTCAATGACAGAATTCAACGAATCTGCAATGCAATGCAATGCAATGCAATGCAATGCAATGTTACATTGAACATTCAAAATTGTCAAAATATTTCTCCAGAAATAGCTAAGCAACACATGGCATCACTTGTTGCTATGTTAGAATCGTATGTGTAACACCCCGAAAATTTACGTCCTATAACGTCTTGACACGTGTCATAACATTTGAACGTGTGAAAGAATGTTCTTGAAGGACTAAAGTTGACACGTGTCATAAATTTACGTCCTATAATGTCTTGACACGTGTCAAGATCAAGTAGCTTGTAAGCTAAAACCTACTTAAGGAGCTTGGCGGAAATCGCAATACATTGCCCACTAGTGACGGAAAGATGTGTTCCGCCAATAAGTCAAGAAGCACTATCACATAAGGATATACAGATTTATGATATGATGAGCAACCTGTGTCGATTGAGGATCGACAGGATTAGAAGCTCCAAAAAGATACATGTACTTATTATAAAGGCAATTGGAGTGCCTTAAAGGCTCAAGAGTACCGGGGAAGATTAAGCCCAATATAAAGGCAGAAAATACTTCCTTTATTTTAACAAATCTCGAGGTCGAGATTTCTTTTAAGGGGGTGAGGATGTAACACCCCGAAAATTTACGTCCTATAATGTCTTGACACGTGTCATAACATTTGAACGTGTGAAAGAATGTTCTTGAAGGACTAAAGTTGACAAACAATGAAACTGTGTAAATATAAGGGTTCAAAGTGTCAACAATGAATAAATATACTTTACAATAACCCTACATGATGTTTATAACCTTAAACGAATGGATCATGGATCATACGAAGCGAATTGTGAAAGAAAGTGAGAGATTACAAACTACAGGGGTTAAATGTGTCAACATGTTAAGATGTACCTCTGAGTGACCTTTTAGCAAACCCGAAGCCATGTAAAGATTAAATATGCTCACTAGAATGTACCATAAAAATTTCACTAAGTTTCGTTACCGTATGAGAAAGTTATGATAAAATTCGTGTGTGAGGGTTAGAATCGTCAACATTGAAATTTAGGGCTTTTCGGGTGATCACAAAGTTACCCGAGGACTTGACAAAGTGGGTATAAGTCTTAAAGCCCCTATATGTCAATATTAAAGCCCCTTAATGCAAGAAACCAAGTGAAAGCGATCTTTAGAAGGATCAGGGACTGAAATGCAATTAACAGAAACTTGTTTGGCTGGTCTTCAACCCACTCGCGTAGCGCGAGCATGTATACCCTTGGCAGTCGCGTAGCGCGACTGCCTTGTCTGATCAGAAAAACGCACAGATGTCCTGCATGCCTGTTAACCGACTTTGGTTGATCTTATCTGCATTTGTGAGCACCCCCTACATGTTTTATAGCCCCTAGGACACATGTTGATGATCAAGGAACATTGGTAGAGTGTTTTATCATGTTTACAAGCCATTACATCCACTATATAAAGCTCCTAATGTTGACAACTTTGAACATTCATTCCATACTTCATCTCTGAGCATTTCTGGAACTCATGATCATCTTCCGAGCCTTCCTAATCATCCATTAGACACGTGTAAGTACTCTTGACCCTTTTCGATTGGGTTATGCTTAGTTTATAGCCTAGAAGTCAAACCGTCGTAATTACGGTTTGACTTGGCAATAAATCATAAACGGTCCAGAGTTTGGTCGAAACAAAAGTTGTTATAAGTTGGTAATCATGTGGGCTATAAACCCTTAAAAGGGCACCCGCTGATTCCAATCATAACTAGGTCGTTTGTCGAGTCAAACGTAGTCCGAAAAAGTCAACAGAAATGGTATTTTCAAATTAACGTGCGATTAGCATTGTAAAAGGCGTGTAACCTATTTTACCATTCTCATAACCTGATAATAAGTATAAAAACTTGTCTACGCTTGTTTGATTCGACAACTTTCTGTTTAAGACCGATTCGGAGCCGAAAGACGCAAAAGTTTGACTTTTGCTTTGACCTCAGTTCTGACCCGGTTTAGATAGTTTTAGACATGCCTTAAAGTTCTATTAGGACCTAGTTACATGTTGGTATAACCCTCTGCGTTTATACTACATGAATCCTTAATTGTCCGATGTTTCCGTTAATCGCCTAAATATTGACCGTAATGCCCTTATGATCATAAAACGAGATTTTTGGAGATATGAAAGTAAAATAATCTTAGTTACTGATTATTAGACATGTCTGTAAATTTTCACATCAAGCGGAGGTCCAGATTAGGAGTTATGCTTAATGACGTAATTATAGCGATTCTTAGTAATTAAATGACGTCATTAGCGTAACGCCTATCTAAAACCCATTTTTGACACCAAACCTTTTACCCACTGATGTAATATAATATTTTGGGATTTTTGAAGAATTTTAATTATTTTTAAACTGATCATAAGCTAGGATTAGTGCCTTAATTCGGTTAATACCGAATATACCCTTTTCGGCCATAAAATGAGTTTTACAAATCCTTTTGACACCAATCCAATTGCTACTGATTTTAAATATTAAATAGAGTGTTTTGAACCTGTTTAACTGACCAGGGAACTCAGAATCGTATTTTAACCCGTACGTCGCTTAAAACGGCTTTATACGCGTATTATACGCATAGTTTGGGTTTAAAAATATTTTGACATATAAGACTTATAACCAAATGTTATAACCTGTTAAAATAAACTAATTTACTGATGTATTCAGACCCGGTTTACAGAAATGTAATTAATCCCTTTTATAATCTTTAAAATGACCAAAATACCCCTACGGGGCTTAATTTGAGATTAAACTCGTTTTGGGCATAACGGAAGGTATCCTACTGATATCATGACATATTTAAGGCATGTTAACTTAGGAAACCTGTTTAGGACTCTTATGGTTACCCGTTACGCTACATACGCGTTCGGTTCGGTTTATGTAACTAGTTTACATAAATTAGCCGAAATGGGTCAAACCTTATCGGTTTTATCTCAAAATCCAGAATGTGTATCATATACCCATATTAAGCAAGTCTTCAAACTTGTCGGATCTAAATCACATTCTATCCGGTCTTTGCTTAATCGTGCGTACGAACCGTATCTTTAAAACTAACCGGTCTAAGCGTAAGCTTAACTAAAGACCCGTTAGGATTCTAATAGGTTATTATAAACCTTCGTTCCAGATTTAGGAGCCCAGTAAAAGCTATCTGTACTTGCTGATTTGATACGGCTGGGATTGAATTTATATTTAAGCTCAGGTAAATACTGTTAACTTATTTCCCTATACGGGCTTGGGGTACGGTATATAAAATACCGCTTGGTCGGGCGTTGAATATTTAATCTTATTATGGTTAAATTATTGAGATGTCTCCGTTTAATTTGTTTTGTTACTTAAAGCCTTTGGGGGTTAATGACCGTTGTCCCGGATATCCCTGGCATCATTTTACGAAATGGCCACGACCTTAGCACCCGGCGTAGGCGTACGCCGTCGGTGTCTCATAATTAAATGTGGTGTGTCGATTGATCTTTAACCCGGCTCGATCCGGGCTACTGAACGCATAAGAAACATGTAAATCCTGTACAAGTTTATATATTTAAATAAGTAACCCAAGTTATAAATATTATTTGTGCCATGTGCATTCAAATCAATCATTTTCAAAACCTTTTCAAAATGAGTCAGTTGATTGTATTTACCAGTGTAAACTGACGTATTTTCCAAAAAGGCTAAGTGCAGGTACTAATCGGAATTGGCTGGCTACTCCTAGCGTCATTAAAGAGTCTCGCAAGCTTAGATGCCTAAAGTCTATCGAACAGTGTTATTTTATTTTCAATCCGCTTGTGGATCCTTTACTTCCGTTGTAATACTTTGATGTTACATTATTTCGGATTGTAATATATTTATCCTTTTGCTTCCGCTGTGCATTTATATATTGTGTTGTTTGACTATGATGTTGCCAACCACGTCACGTTACTCCCCTACCGGGCCCACCGGTAATACGTGGAAATTTGGGGTGTGACAGGTCGGTATCAGAGCCAACATTGAGTGAATTAAACACTATCTTTTTGTGTTTAATCTCAATGACACATTAGCACATACCTTGACCTTCTGAGTCTAGACTTAACATAGGAATATTCTCAATCCTTATCTGGAAATTCTGCTTCCAAATTTTTTATATATATTGGATACGTCGCCAAGCGAAGAAGCCGTAATAATAATTCTCCACACCAGGAGCCTTAAATTGCTGACCTTCGTACAGCGGCTAGGACGAAACATGCAACCAAGGAGAAAGCATTCAGAAATAAAATGAAGAAGAAACTCCTTTTGGCTAAAAATCGTTTCCTTAATAGTCCTTATAAGGACATAATTACCTTTCAGTTCCTTCGAGGACAACACTATTCCTTTCAAGTCCTGTCTAGGGCACATCTTTTTTTTTTAATTTTATAGTGGAATAATTAACTTTAAATTTTCATTCAGACATTCCTTTTATAAGATCTACCTTTATATAAAATGGCAAAATCTAAAAAGGATGAGACCTAGCCATGCAATATTTTGAGGCAGAGCAAAGATGGTAGTTCCATAATTAGATTCAGATCCATATTTAACACCTCAATGTAGGATTGTTCTGCGTTAAATATTAATAAGAATCTTAAGAGTGAAACCTAGCCTTCGGGTCATTTTAAGGCCGGGCCATGATGGTAAGACCTGTTTAAAAGATTCGAATCCCTGTTAACATCTGTAAATATGTTAACACTCCTGACAGACGTGATTCATTAAAATCACACACGTCATTCTTATTAATGGATTCTTCAAAAGATTCCTAACCCAATGTAATGATCTCTGAATCATGGGTTTAGATCATCACTTGAGATGATCACATTTTGACCATACGTGGTAATATAGCGCCTACAGGCCCTGTTCATTTCCATATGAACCAAAAGACAGTGGTAGTGATGACTCCCTGTCAGATAAAGGTAATGAACTAGGTTCAAACCTTCATGCTTTGATTCTCTGAAATCATAGCTTATAATTTATAAATGTCCTTGTGACTAGGCCTGTTGTGCCAGCAATACCTTCATGCTTTGATTCTCTGAAATCATGGTTTATAAATTAAACTTGTCTACGCGACTAGGCCATTTGTGCTATTACTAACTTATAAATTAGGATTCATGATAAAAATCCTGAATAAAATAAATATCATTCCTTTCCTGCCAATATAGATATTAAAAGAGAATCTTAAAAGGTTTGACCTAGCTTGAATATCATTGAAGACCTAGCTAAGATGCTAAAACCTGTCTAAAAAGAGATTCAGATCCTTGTTAACATCTGAAAATGTGTTAACACTCCCGACAACCGTGATGCGATAAAATCACCCTTGTCACCCTTATATTAGGAATTTTCCCAAATCTTTTTTTTAGCGTAAATGATCAATAGGAATCATGGCTGGAAAACGTCGAAAAGGAAGTACGCATCAAAACATCCATTTGGGATGTCTATATACGAGTAAAGATGAATACATGAAAAAGATAGTTTTATTTCATAACTTCTTGTCAAGACAATGAACTATGAAATTTTCCGACCCAAAGGAATCATTGATTATGTTTTAAAATTTCCCTAGTAACAAGGCCTCCGAGCCATCATAAGTCCTTTGGAACAAGCCCTTGAGCTATATATAAAAGATGTCAGTATGACATTGGCAGTCGTGACTTATGTCCCCTGTCTAATAAATATGGAGGATTATATTCCGCTTAAATGCCAAAGATGGTTTATTTAAACTTAGGCAAAACATAATCAAATAAATTAAATTCTATCTATTGGCCTATATGGTTTAATTGCGCCATGGCTATTTATTCATCAAATTCGACAATTCACTATATGATTAAACAAATTGTTTCTACTTGGATAGTAGCCTTCAAAGCTTCACCATGGATGACTCCTCTGAAGCTCACAATCATCCAGTTGATCGGAATGATAATGCAAGACTGAACTTAACGGGCGCCGAGTTACAGGCTATGCTAGATACAGCTGTAAACAAGGCCGTGAATCGAGCGTTAAGGGATCATAAGCGAAAGTGCATTAATGCCTCAAGTGAAGGTCGTAAAAAGGGTAAGACCGGTTCAAACCATAACCCGTCCAAGAAAAAGGGGGCAAAGCCCAAATGCAATAACTGTAGGAAGCAACATTCTGGAAAATGCACCATCGACCCACGTGCTAATTTATGTGGAATTTGCAAAACCAAGGGTCACAAGACCTTGGATTGCAAGAAATTGGAAGATGCGACCTGTCATGGCTGCGGCGAAAAGGGCCACATCAGTACTAATTGCCCTAAGGCTGCCAAGGAAGGAGCAGCTAAGTATGGCAAGTATTTAAAGGACAAACAGCAGTCAGGTGAAAAACCCAAATGCAAAACCTGCAAGAAACAGCACTTCGGGAAGTGCAGGTATGGATCGAACTCGCATAAACAGTCGAGAACTTTTGCATGTGGGATCTGCAAGTCCAAGGGGTATAAGACCTTGGACTGCAAGAAGATGGAGGACGCAACCTGCTATGGTTGCAATGAAAGTGGGCACATTAAGACCAACTGCCCTAAATATGCTAAAAAGCTTGAGGAAGTTAAGAAGACCAAAACCGAAAACTCCCAAATGGATACTCAAGAGGCTATCCAAGATGACAAGGTCACAACAGGTACTTTCTATATCAATAACGCTCATGTTAGAGTATTATTTAATTCAGGTTCAGATAAGTCTCTCATAGACAATAGATATTGTAAATCATTAAATCTTCCTGTTAAAAACTCTAAGCTTTAAGTATGAAGTAAAATTGACCGATAATACCTCAGAGACTGCTCCAGAAAAATTAAATGGATATTTTATATCCATTAGGAATTACCCTTCCCCGCTGTCCTTGTTTCGTTAATAAGAGGACTCGATATTGTAATAAAAATCGATGGTTTGTCTTGAAAAATCAAGCCCATATTGTGGGTGATAAGAAGCAATTAATTATCAAGACTCCTTATGAGACAACCCTCAAAATTACATGCATCCGTGCGATTAATTAATATTAAACACAAAAAAATGGTGGAATTGGCCGTCCCCGGAATCGAACCTGGGTCTAGGCCGCACCCTTTCGCGCGCCTAGCCAACCGAGCTAGGTGCCTAGTTTGTGAAATTTCCATTCTTATTTAATATAAGCACATGTACAATAACTTCATTACTTATTACTACAATCACCTACTTATCCTTCTTAGGTTGACTAAGCACTTGGTGAATTCGGTATTTAATACCAAAACTTCGAGTATGGAAAAACTCAGAAAGAGATTTCAATAATAAAAAGGGGGCCATCGATTTCAAGAAAAATTGATGGATGAAGTAGAAACCATTAGGTATATCAGCGGTTATGCTGGAAAGAACCTGGTAAAGCATACATCACAGTCATTTGATGACAATACCCTAAATTAGTGAGGATATTAAGGAAATCCTCAAGAAAGATCATATTATACATTGTGGAATGGTCCCAGTTTTAAGGACCTTATTAGAAAAAAAAACCTAGTATCCGTTTCGCGAAAAAGGAAAAGACAGAATAAGAATTTTCTGACTCTCGCCATAAAAGTTCTAGACAGTCGACAGTATGTCGCAAATTTTAATTCATTGGCTAAGAGAGTACCCTATTCAGTATATCCAAAAATCTAAGCTTAAGGCACATAATTATTAGTGATTAGCATTGGCAATAAGAGGGCACACTAAGGTTTCAAAAACCTACTCATTAAAAATCCATTATGGATCTACCTCAGCTACCCACGTTATTATGATTAAGAAGTAATCAGTCAAAGCTGAGACTGCCTAAAATTATTTAAGATTTTACAGCTAAGTTTAAAAGGATTAATAGTGGAGGAGTTTAGCCCTCCTGTTGAATAATTAGAGACAGCTCACATTAGGAATTTCACCAGATAAACCCTTACTTGTGAATTTATTGCTATAAATTACATGTGGTTATGGGTGCTGTTAATTCTCTCACAAGACCATAAACTTAGCAAACTTTTAGAAATTTTTCCCGTGAGAACCCCAGATGTTAAGTATAAGGTAAAACCTTCAGGCAAATCATAAGAACCATTTCTTTTGTTCTTATAAGAAACCTTCAGTCGTAGAATTTTAAAAGTATCCCTTTCTCTAAAAGGAAGTGCGACAGTGTACATAGTAGATATCTCTTTAATCTCTATCGATTCCGAATACCAGATGGTATGATAAAAGAGCCATATGAGGATTGGTGTATCTTAATAAGTTCCATAGATTGCTTCCATGCCTGATCAGTATGGAGGTTTAATACATGGGACCACAAAGATATTCTGATGGTCATAGAGTACTAAAGTCAACTAATGGAATTCAAAGGAGATGTCCAGAATGGAATTGTCCAAGTAAATCTTCCCGATTAAGGAGTTCTTGGACTCATAACATAAATATGTCACTTAATTGACACAAACAATGGTGGATGAATTGGAGCCTGAGATTTGTAAAAATCTCTGCAACCTCCTTGTACCTTGATTATCTTCTCCTAATATTACCCTGTTTACCCCTGAGAGGCAGGTAGAGTTAAGGTTTAAATTCCGTTTAAGGTTGGGTTATTATGAAATCTCCAAGACGGTTAGTACCATCATTGGAAGAATCGAAACCCTGATTAACTAAGTTTAAAATAGAGGGTTCGTATAGCCTAACTCAATATCCTGGGAATCTGGTATAGTTAAGTATGAAAGACGGTTCATTTTGCTTATGCATTATCACCGCCACCCTAATTAGGCAACGATTAAGAATTTGCCATCAACTGCCCATGATCGTCGATCTGTTCGACTAACGGTAAGGATCAGCTATTCCCTAAATATTAGCTAAGCAATGGTTGGAATAACCATCTCACCTTAAAAATAAGCTTTTCTATAATAATGGATATGTAAGTATTAAGGCTACTCCTTTGGAGACCTTGTATAGATGGAATGTTAAATGTCTAGTGTTAGATAGAGAATTGGTAAGTCCAATAATCAAGATTTGAAAGTTGCCTGGGGGACAACAAATAAGATTATACAAATCCATAATCGATTGTAGGTTGCCAGTATATGGCAAGAAATCGAGGAGTTATGAAAATAGCAAACTTCCTAAGTTCTTGTTAAGGAATATGGTTTAACAAAAGATATCACCCAGGAAGGGTGTACCAGATTTGTGAAATTATCAGGCTAGTTAAGCTCTGAATATATGGAAATCATTCGAAGGAAATCGAATGTATCAAGATCAAGTAGCTTGTAAGCTAAAACCTACTTAAGGAGCTTGGCGGAAATCGCAATACATTGCCCACTAGTGACGGAAAGATGTGTTCCGCCAATAAGTCAAGAAGCACTATCACATAAGGATATACAGATTTATGATATGATGAGCAACCTGTGTCGATTGAGGATCGACAGGATTAGAGGCTCCAAAAAGATACATGTACTTATTATAAAGGCAATTGGAGTGCCTTAGAGGCTCAAGAGTACCGGGGAAGATTAAGCCCAATATAAAGGCAGAAAATACTTCCTTTATTTTAACAAATCTCGAGGTCGAGATTTCTTTTAAGGGGGTGAGGATGTAACACCCCAAAAATTTACGTCCTATAATGTCTTGACACGTGTCATAACATTTGAACGTGTGAAAGAATGTTCTTGAAGGACTAAAGTTGACAAACAATGAAACTGTGTAAATATAAGGGTTCAAAGTGTCAACAATGAATAAATATACTTTACAATAACCCTACATGATGTTTATAACCTTAAACGAATGGATCATGGATCATACGAAGCGAATTGTGAAAGAAAGTGAGAGATTACAAACTACAGGGGTTAAATGTGTCAACATGTTAAGATGTACCTCTGAGTGACCTTTTAGCAAACCCGAAGCCTTGTAAAGATTAAATATGCTCACTAGAATGTACCATAAAAATTTCACTAAGTTTCGTTACCGTATGAGAAAGTTATGATAAAATTCGTGTGTGAGGGTTAGAATCGTCAACATTGAAATTTAGGGCTTTTCGGGTGATCACAAAGTTACCCGAGGACTTGACAAAGTGGGTATAAGTCTTAAAGCCCCTATATGTCAATATTAAAGCCCCTTAATGCAAGAAACCAAGTGAAAGCGATGTTTAGAAGGATCAGGGACTGAAATGCAATTAACAGAAACTTGTTTGGCTGGTCTTCAACCCACTCGCGTAGCGCGAGCATGTATACCCTTGATGATCAAGGAACATTGGTAGAGTGTTTTATCATGTTTACAAGCCATTACATCCACTATATAAAGCTCCTAATGTTGACAACTTTGAACATTCATTCCATACTTCATCTCTGAGCATTTCTGGAACTCATGATCATCTTCCGAGCCTTCCTAATCATCCATTAGACACGTGTAAGTACTCTTGACCCTTTTCGATTGGGTTATGCTTAGTTTATAGCCTAGAAGTCAAACCGTCGTAATTACGGTTTGACTTGGCAATAAATCATAAACGGTCCAGAGTTTGGTCGAAACGAAAGTTGTTATAAGTTGGTAATCATGTGGGCTATAAACCCTTAAAAGGGCACCCGCTGATTCCAATCATAACTAGGTCGTTTGTCGAGTCAAACGTAGTCCGAAAAAGTCAACAGAAATGGTATTTTCAAATTAACGTGCGATTAGCATTGTAAAAGGCGTGTAACCTATTTTACCATTCTCATAACCTGATAATAAGTATAAAAACTTGTCTACGCTTGTTTGATTCGACAACTTTCTGTTTAAGACCGATTCGGAGCCGAAAGACGCAAAAGTTTGACTTTTGCTTTGACCTCAGTTCTGACCCGGTTTAGATAGTTTTAGACATGCCTTAAAGTTCCATTAGGACCTAGTTACATGTTGGTATAACCCTCTGCGTTTATACCACATGAATCCTTAATTGTCTGATGTTTCCGTTAATCGCCTAAATATTGACCGTAATGCCCTTATGATCATAAAACGAGATTTTTGGAGATATGAAAGTAAAATAATCTTAGTTACTGATTATTAGACATGTCTGTAAATTTTCACATCAAGCGGAGGTCCAGATTAGGAGTTATGCTTAATGACGTAATTATAGCGATTCTTAGTAATTAAATGACGTCATTAGCGTAACGCCTATCTAAAACCCATTTTTGACACCAAACCTTTTACCCACTGATGTAATATAATATTTTGGGATTTTTGAAGATTTTTAATTATTTTTAAACTGATCATAAGCTAGGATTAGTGCCTTAATTCGGTTAATACCGAATATACCCTTTTCGGCCATAAAATGAGTTTTACAAATCCTTTTGACACCAATCCAATTGCTACTGATTTTAAATATTAAATAGAGTGTTTTGAACCTGTTTAACTGATCAGGGAACTCAGAATCGTATTTTAACCCGTACGTCGCTTAAAACGGCTTTATACGCGTATTATACGCATAGTTTGGGTTTAAAAATATTTTGACATATAAGACTTATAACCAAATATTATAACCTGTTAAAATAAACTAATTTACTGATGTATTCAGACCCGGTTTACAGAAATGTAATTAATCCCTTTTATAATCTTTAAAATGACCAAAATACCCCTACGGGGCTTAATTTGAGATTAAACTCGTTTTGGGCATAACGGAAGGTATCCTACTGATATCATGACATATTTAAGGCATGTTAACTTAGGAAACCTGTTTAGGACTCTTATGGTTACCCGTTACGCTACATACGCGTTCGGTTCGGTTTATGTAACTAGTTTACATAAATTAGCCGAAATGGGTCAAACCTTATCGGTTTTATCTCAAAATCCAGAATGTGTATCATATACCCATATTAAGCAAGTCTTCAAACTTTTCGGGTCTAAATCACATTCTATCCGGTCTTCGCTTAATCGTGCGTACGAACCGTATCTTTAAAACTAACCGGTCTAAGCGTAAGCTTAACTAAAGACCCGTTAGGATTCTAATAGGTTATTATAAACCTTCGTTCCAGATTTAGGAGCCCAGTAAAAGCTATCTGTACTTGCTGATTTGATACGGCTGGGATTGAATTTATATTTAAGCTCAGGTAAATACTTTTAACTTATTTCCCTATACGGGCTTGGGGTACGGTATATAAAATACCGCTTGGTCGGGCGTTGAATATTTAATCTTATTATGGTTAAATTATTGAGATGTCTCCGTTTAATTTGTTTTGTTACTTAAAGCCTTTGGGGGTTAATGACCGTTGTCCCGGATATCCCTGGCATCATTTTACGAAATGGCCACGACCTTAGCACCCGGCGTAGGCGTACGCCGTCGGTGTCTCATAATTAAATGTGGTGTGTCGATTGATCTTTAACCCGGCTCGATCCGGGCTACTGAACGCATAAGAAACATGTAAATCCTGTACAAGTTTATATATTTAAATAAGTAACCCAAGTTATAAATATTATTTGTGCCATGTGCATTCAAATCAATCATTTTCAAAACCTTTTCAAAATGAGTCAGTTGATTGTATTTACCAGTGTAAACTGACGTATTTTCCAAAAAGGCTAAGTGCAGGTACTAATGGGAATTGGCTGGCTACTCCTAGCGTCATTAAAGAGTCTCGCAAGCTTAGATGCCTAAAGTCTATCGAACAGTGTTATTTTATTTTCAATCCGCTTGTGGATCCTTTACTTCCGTTGTAATACTTTGATGTTACATTATTTCGGATTGTAATATATTTATCCTTTTGCTTCCGCTGTGCATTTATATATTGTGTTGTTTGACTATGATGTTGCCAACCACGTCACGTTACTCCCCTACCGGGCCCACCGGTAATACGTGGAAATTTGGGGTGTGACAGTATGAAAGTTTAGTTGCTGGCAAAATTAGAAATCTCATGCTCACCAAAGAGGATTATGACCAAATTGATGCTGAGGAACTTGAGTTGATGGATGTCAAGTGGTGTTTGGCTAGTGCTGTTAGAAGAGCAGAAAAATTCCAACAAATTACCGGTAGAGATGAGTTTCGTGAAATGGGTGCATGTCCGATAGGGTTTGACAAATCAAAAGTTACATGTTTTCGTTGCAAAGAAAAGGGACATTTTAAAAGAGAATGTAAAAATAAAGAAGCAACTGGAAGACAAGATGGAAAAAATGATTATTATCAAAAGTCAATTTTTCACCAGCTTGCTCAACAACCATCATCATCCCGTGCCATTGATGTTGAAAAGAAAAAAGCTTATCTTGTTAATCAAGATGATGAAAAGGTTGCAGAGGGTTTTAGCTGGGACAAATACATTTCACCCAGTTCAGGTCTTGTTGCTAAAATTCTGGAAGAAGAAGAAGTCAAATCTAGTCAGAAAAGAATACCGATTTTTTCAGAATTAGGAAGTGATGCAGGTACCGATGATGAAGAAGAATATATTAATAAAGCTAGAAAAGGTTTGGATCCTAATAGTTTTAATTTTTTCTTTGCAGATAAGGTTGACATGCTGAATGAGAAAAACGCAAAATTAACAAGGATTTTACGGTTAAAATCGGCTAAAATTTGGATATGTTGAGCGAATATGCATGATTTACAAGCCTTCAAAGTTTCAAATCATAACTCTAAGTAATTTGTGAGAAATTTGAGATTTTTTGATCGAAAAATGATAAAAGTTGCTGCTGTTATGTTTGTTGTTCTCCGCACGGATAGCCCACCCGTGCGTATCCCCACCCGTGCGGATAACAATACGCGTTGACTGATTGTTGACCTAACCGTACGTATAAGTCACACGCACGGATAACAATACGTGTTAATTCATTTCACTCGACCGTGTCTGTCATTTTAGTCAACTTTCAAGACTTGTCAGTCAACACTTTCAGTAGTACATGTGATTCATTTATTGCATTCAGTGAACATGTGATCTGTTTGCATTTGGCCATTGTCAGCTCATGTGATAATAAGAATTGCATGTGATAGTTAAGAGTTTGTCGGTTATTAATTGTGGTCAAAAGGTCAACTTCATACGCACGGATAGCCCACCCGTGCGTATAGCATCATTCCCACCCGCACGGATTACTTTCAGCCATACGTGTTGACTTGTTGACCTGCCACACGCACGGATAACTCGTGCGCGCGGATAACATTCCCACCCGTGCGTATCACCACCCGTGCGTACAACATTTACATAAGGCTAACGTGTCCACACGGATACATTACTTACTCGGATATCATTACACGTCAGAACAATCAGTGTCAAAGCACATGTATATGACAGTTAATATTGCATGTGATCATTAATAACAATATAATCGGTCCAATCAAGTTTAAATTGTAATTGAGTTTGTCGGTGTGCTATTATTGTTGTCAGACCCACCATTTGAAAGGATCATTTGTGAATGGGTTATGTAGAGGTCCTATAAGATTGAAGTTAATTTGTTGATTGTCGGCCACTTATTAAATCATTTCAATAATATTCAAACTTTGTCAACGTGTAATCTGGTCAGACAACTCACTCGAAGTCAAAGAGTCAAAGTGCCAACCAATTAACTCAAGTTTTGTCGAGTGGTTTGTGTCAAAGAGTTGGATAGATAACTCACCCAAACAACATTTATTCTCAAATCTTCGACACGAGTCTTAGATTAATTCCACGTCACATACTTTCACATATTCACTTCGTTTTTAAACTGATTGCTTGTTTGTTTGTTGGCAGGTGATTCGAGGTGATTTTACAAGGCACAAATACCAAGAAATCAAAATGTTTGACGAAAAGGAAAACAAGAATCTTGAAAATTTAAATGATTGGCATTGTGAATCTTGGTGTGGGAGATTAGGTGATAAGGATGTTTATATTAAAAGATTCAAAAAATTTTTATGTAAGAAGAATGAATCAGTGGAGGAGTTGAAAGAAAGGATTTATGATCTAATCATCAAGTTAGAAAGACATAAGATATATCATTCAAAAGATGAAAGAATCTCAAAATTTGTTGATGCTTTACCTTTGGAATGGGAGAAATTCGTGAATGGACTGAGACGGGATTCTAGTTTATCACGCTTTGATTTAAGAAATTTCATCAATACAATAACAAATCATAGGAGTCATAAAGATTCAAGAAAAAGGGAGTTATTGGATGAAATAAAAGGAGAATCAGGAAAGATAGATTTGGATGTGATCATTGAAATGAGAAAACGAATCACTGTGTGTCTTGCAGCAAAAAATGTTATGAGATACGATATTAAGAGGGGTTGCTATATTGATGAAAATATGAATCCTCTTGATTTTGTTAAAATTTTCTGTGCAGGAACATACAAGATGGAAACAAAGAAAGAAGCTGATAATGGAGAGATGAATGGAAAATGCTTGAAATGCGAAAAATCCGAAGCAGAAAATGTCAATCTCTTGAGAGATGTGGAGAATTTGACATTGGAAAACAAAGCTTTGAAAGACGAGAAGAAAGCTGATGATGAACAGATTTTGGATTTGCGCTTGAACTGCGAAAAACTAAAATCTGAAAATGACAAACTTTTGGAGAATGTTGAGAGTTTGTCATTAGAAAACAAAAATTTTAAAGAAAAAGAAAATGTTGTTAAAAATGAAAAATTAAAGATTGAAAAAGATTTTCAAAGTCAAATAAAGATTTTAGAAGATGAGAGAGATATTTTTGGTAAAGATAATCTTGAAAAACAAATTGAAATCAATTTTCATCTTGCTAAAATCATTCAGCTTGAAAAAGAAGCTGAAATTGCTCGAAATAAAATTAATGAGCTTGAAAATAAGTTGAAAGGTTTTGTGAATTCTATATCACATGTTTGTCCAAAACCGATCATTTCTGTTCCAATAAGTGACAAAGTCACAAATTTTGACAAAGTCAAAATTGAAGATTGTGATGACAAAGCTGATGATGAAATAGAAAAAGAAAAGAAAAATATTTTTAGATTTACAAGAAAAATTTAAAAATACTGTTTTGCAATCTACTGAAACAGGTGAATGTTCTAAACAAAAACCTGTTAAGAAGAGTGTAGAACAGAAACAAAAAGTTAAAAATTTGAAAAATTTTAAAAATGAAAATAAAAGCTCATTAGTTCAGTCATCCAATCATTATAAAAAATCACAAAAATTTGTAAATGAAAACTCACAAAATGTTGGTAATAAGTGGTGCAGGTTTGACCACAGTGCTCAAAAGACAAATCCAGCATTGAAGAGGAGAAATGATTATTACCAAGCCAAACAATGTTATGATCTGAAGGTTTGGACTAAAAGAAATGGATGGTACGATAACAGAGTGTGCTACACCTGTGGTGTGAGAGGACACATTGCTGTTAACTGCCAGAATCGGTATCTTGAGACAAGAAGATGCTTTGAATGCAATATTAAAGGTCACATTGCCAGAGATTGCCCAAGGAGATCGATGGGGAGATCAAGGGTTGAATCTCAGAGAACGGTAAAGAAACCAGTCACTGTCAAGCCCAAAGAACAGAAAGTGGAAGATAAGAAAGTAAAGCTTTCACAGGGGCAAAGAGACATACTGAGGAAGAAGAGGAAGAAGGCAAGAGAATACTTGGAGAATATTTTGTCTTCAGGTTCACCAGTTGGTTCGAATAAAAGTTCTGATGAATCGATTCACTCGACGGCAAAGTCAAGCAAATCGAATTCTTCAGATGCAAATCTGAGGACAAACAAGAAGAAAAAGAAAGTTATTGGCGATGAATCTGGCTCATCCAAGTCAGACAAGCCAAGTTCGGGCAATGAATCTGATTCCACAAAATCAGATGAGCCACAAGTTGAGGTAAAAAAGGAAGAGACAGTTCCATTAATGAATGATGAGAACTTTCCACCATTACAAGCCACAAATCTAAAATCAAAGGGTGTTGATGCTGGAAAAATGTTTAATAGCAATGTTAAACATATTTTTAGTAAGATGGTTTATGGTAAGGAAAAAGGAGTGAAAGAGTTTTATGAAGAAAAGAAAAAAGCTCAAAATGCGCCTAAGACTAGTCAGGCTTGGGTACATAAATCTGTTGGTTGAATTTCTGACTTGTCGGAGCTTCCAGGTTGGTAAGTGTGAAGCAGGTATCGGCATCATTCTTGAGAAATTCACAGGATGGTAACTGTGATATTTCGTCTTACAAGTGGTTAATCAAGGACATTAAGTTGTAATTGATTTTCTACAAGTGTTAGTGGTGTTTGATCTAATAATGTTAAATTTTCAAAATGGGTTAAAAAGTACAAGGTGATGAGATAACCCCGAATCCACAAGTGATGGGTAAACAAACTAATTTTTCCGGAAAAACCATTCTGATTAAAACAAACTTAAGTGTTTTGAAATCATTATGGGAAAATAGTTTGTTGTAAGGGGGAGTTCTGATTGAATACGCCGAAACCCTCACGGCTGAACAAACATGATTACTTTCACAAGATTGAAAAACGGTTTTCAAACTGTTGAAAATCAATGGGTTGTAAATCATGGGGGTACGTTATATTTTCTGCAAATCAGAGCATGAAAAGCAGAAAATGGATGGCGAGACAAAGCTATCTACATCGGTTTGTCAAATTTTCTTTAAATGGTTTTGAATTTTAGGGGGAGTAAGAAATTTTCAGAAAATCCAAAAACATTAGAAAATTTGAAAAAGCCAAAAACATGATAAAATTCAAAATTGAGTTTTTGCGTAAAAAGAGGAAATGATAGTACATCAGTAGACAGTTACAGTACGCTAAAGAATTGAAAAGTTTAAATGTGTTAAACGATCTCACCGTGGATGTGTCGGTAGATTTTTATACATTTAGTAAACTTTTTCGGGATATAAACCTAAATTCAAACTTGCTTATTTCGTGGGGAACACTACTTGGATATATAGGTAACCCCTGAAATCTTGTTTGAAAGGTCTCATAATCTGATATACTAGGTCTTTATACTCAATGATGTCTGGGGTATTATTCCGGGACTTCTGCTGAACGGTAGTTCTGACCTAGTCCTTGGATAATACTTTCTGCAAATGCTTGAAACATAGCATAAACCCTCAGCATGCCGATGAAACAATAAAATTGATAGTCGCTGCTGTTGTAGCTAAAAGATCCTCTAAAGGGGACATTCTGAAAAGTCGAAGCTGATATCTCTCTGCGTATACAGAAGTATCGACCTGAGATCCCTTGGCCCTCGCATACCTAATTTATGTACAGATATCATTGTAGTATACTCACCTGTAAGACTGATTATTGGGATTCTGGATACGGGAGTATATTCAAGAGGTGGGACACATGAATGAGTTTAAGTTCTTAAAATACCTAATTCGTATCCTGAATCAGTTGAAATTTGTGTGAAAATTTAAGTGGATCAGTATATCGACAATCTAAGTGAATTGTTTAATTCTTAAAGTGTTTTAAAGCTCAACGGTACTTGTGACTTGTCAAAAACTGATATGATCCTCTAACGCAAACTCAAACAAAAATATTGTCTGTAAATATGTTTGTACATATTTCTTTACTGCTTTATATTTCAGAAAATTACAAAAAGATTTTTGATTCTGCTTTATTTTCGACAACCGATGTCTGAATACTAAGTTTCAAAATCTAAGTAAGCTGATCATGTTTCTGAAAATAGAACAAGTTCATTAATTTGAAACTTGATGTTTTAAAATCAAAAATCAAAAACAGTTTGTGATATCTCCAAGGTCATTAATTTGGACTTGGATGATTAACCGTGAAGGATTTGGATGCTTATACTGTTAAAATCTGTAAAAGAGCTAGTTTCTGATCCGGTTCGTTGAAACTGCCAAATCTTTGAAGATTGTTGATAGGGGGAGAGTATCAAGTATTCCTGGATATATTCATATTATTATATCTTAGTCCCAGGATCTTGATTTAGAAAGTTTGATGGAGCCAGGTTACGATACCTGGAAATCTAAAGTTGTTTTACTTATAAATGTATGAGTGTTGCAGATTCCAGACTACGATCCCGACAGCTGAGTCTAAGGGGGAGTCTGAAGACGAGCTCAACGCAAAGGGAAGCGTGCATAGGAGCCAGGATACGTTCCCGAAAGAGCTTGTAACCGGAAAGCCAGGTGTCGATCCCAAAAGCACGGAAGCTTGACGAAAGGGGGAGCCTGAATAATCTATTGAAAGAAAGAAGCTGAAGCTGAAGACAGATCCACGGGGATTCTGTTTGAGCTAAAGAGAGAGAAAGAAAAGAAGCTACGAGTCTGAATGTTTGAGATTGACTGCGGCAATATCCAAGGGGGAGTCTGTTAGTGCAGTATGTCTATCGCCTCCGTCATCTCAAGACCGTAGCAGAAATAGATTAAGTTTAGTGCTTATAGTGTTATATTTTAGTAAAAGGCAAGGTGGCATTTGTGTAAATAATGAGATATCTCATTATGTCCCTTGGCCTATAAATAGAGAACTTAGGGTTCTCATTTAGGACTTTTGGAAGACTTTACACATTTGCACTTTGGAGAGCTCTAGTTCTAGAGAGAGAAACTAGAGAGAGAAAGTGTTGTGTACGTGATTCACGGTTCTTGTACGCTATCAAATCTTCAATAGAATCACAGTTAGAATTACTGTTCGTGTGTTCGGTCACGATCGTTCAAGGATTCCGCACTTCGAACGGTCGATTCGCAATCGAAACGGAGACGATTCCGGACCTACAGAAACAAAAAGAATTGCTGAAGAAAAGGCAAAATTGGAAGCTGAAGAAACAAAAGTTGAAGAAAATTCCACAGAAAAGGCCGTAAATGAAGAATGTGAAATAAAAGTGGAATTTGATGAAAAAACGGTGTTTGAGAAGGAAGTGGAGAAAATAGTGGAGAAAATTGTTGAAAAGATTGTTGAAGTTGAAAAAATCGTAGAAGTTGAAAAATTCGTCGAAGTTGAGAAAGTTGTCGAGGTAGAAAAGATTGTTGAAATCACGAAACCTTGTCTGAAATGTCTGGAATCATGCAAACATTGTGAAGAAAAGGACAAGAAGATTCGTGAACTTGAAGAGTTGAAAGAAAAACTGTTGTTTGATGTGAAGTACGTGAAGGAATCATATGATGTGCTGAACAAGACGGTTGATAGTTTGAACAAGACAAACTTAGAGGTTGATGCTGCTATGACAATGATGAGTTCAACATTAATGACGAAGCAGAAAGTCATCAATGAGTATATTGAAGACTGTGCTAAATTGAAGCAGGATTTAAACTTGAAAAGATTGAAAGTGAAAGAATCAAACGATTACTATTGAGTTATACAACTTGTGATTATTTGATTGACAGAGTTTATCCTACTGTTGCAGGTCTTGAAGCTTTTCAAGATAAAAAGACGGAAGATATGGATGCTGGTAAGAAACCAAATGTCAAGTATAATAAGTGTCCGCCTCCGATCTACGAAAGTTATTCTCCCAGAAAACCGAATGAGGAGCTTTTAAATAAGGCACTCAACATAAAGTTAACGTCTGAAACCATTGATGAGTTACCAGACAACATTGATGTCACATTCACAACGTCTGACACTGATCATGAGTCTGAGTTATTAAAGAAAGTGGTCGATCAGGTGTTGGATATGGATGAAGAGTCAAAGTTAGAGTCTAAATCTGAAAGATCGAGTTCATCAGAAAAGAGTCCGAGTTCACCGGTTAAACGGGTTTACAATAAAGAATTCCTGTTATCAAAATCTAATTTGAATGACGAACCAATCAAAGTGGCATATACTTTGAATGATTCAGACAAATTATATTCTGATAAGGAATTTCCAATAAGAAGTGTCAAATCTGAAATAATCAAACAGGTTTTCAAATTAACAGAAATTAATATTTCTGAAATAAAAGATTTAAATCTTCATGAAAAACCTAAAAAGTACACTTCAAGAGTTCAACAGAGATTGAACAAGAAAAAGGGTTACAGTTCTGGTTATGGTTTTCAAAAGAAACCAAACCATAACAGTAATTTCAAAAAGAAAGGTTTAGGTTTTAGTTCTTCAGAAAATTATAAAAATGAGAAAAATTATAAACCAAAAACAAAATTTGTTGCAGGAGGAAGTTCTGAAGAAGAGCAGAAGAAACCATTCTGGAGACAGTCAAACCAAGAGTTTCCTGCTGAAAGGAAGAAGAATATGAAGAAATTTGTTCCAAGAGTTGACAAAAGAATCTGTTTTAAATGTCAAAAAACTGGACACATTGCTTGGAATTGCCACGAGTCTACTTATTCAAAACAGGGAGTTTCTTCTAACTTTGAAATGAAAAAGAAATGTGTTTATAAAACAGTACAATCAAGAGAAAAATTCAAAGTGTTTGAAAATTCGACTTTCGAAGAAGGTGAGAGTTCGAAACATTTTTACAAAAGAAAAGTTGATTTGAACAAACAAAGATGGGTTGTAAAATCTGAGAGTAGTTCTGACAATGAATCTGATTCCATAAAATCAGAGGAGTCATATGTTGGGAAAAAGAATGAGAATTCAGTTCCAGAGTTGAACGATGAAAATTTTCCACCATTGTCGAAAGAAAAATTGAAGTTAAAAATTGGAAAGATTGAGATTTCAGATCAATTCTTCCCTGGTAAAGGAGAATTTGATGCTGAAAAGGCTTTCAATGGGAAAGTCAAACATATATTTGGGAAGATGGTAGATGGAAAAGTGAAAAGTGCAAAAGATTTTTATCAATCGAAAGGAGGTTGGGATAGAGTTGATTCAAAATCACCCAAGGCTGGTCAGGCTTGGGTGACAGGATTTTCAAACTGAAATCCTGACTTGCCGGAGCTCCCAAAATGGTAATCGTGGAGCAGGAATCGGCATTTTTCTTGAGAAATTCATGAAAGTGATATTTTGACTTTCAAGTGGTAGTTTTCTTGAAAATTGTTATATTTCGATTTTACAAGTGATTTTGGTTGATAAGTGAACTTACAAGTGGTTGATCAAGGTCATTAAGTTGAACTTCATTTAACTTTTATACAAAGTGATTGGAAAACAAAATGATGAATGAAACCCCAATCTTACAAACGGTAAAATCAACAAAACTAATTTTTCGGAAAAAACCATTTTGATTAAAACAAACTTAAGTGTTTTGAAATCATAATGGGAAAATAGTTTGTTGTCAGGGGGAGTTCTGTTTGTTTATGCCAAGTGGATGGCGATTTGAAGCAATTCACAACAGTTGTCACTTTATTTGTACAGTTTATTTTCAAATTTTTTAAATGATTTTGAATTTTAGGAGGAGTAAGAAATTTTAGAAAATCCAAAAACATTTAAAATTTTGAAAAATCCAAAAAAATGATAAAATCAAAAATGAGTTTTTGTTGTAAAAAGAGGAAATTATAGTACATCAGTAGACTATCACAGCATGCTAAAGAATTGGAAAGTCAAATGTGATAAACGGTCTCACTGATTATATGCCAATAGGTTTTTGTACATTTAGTAGATTGTGTCGAGATATAAACATAAATTTCAAACTTACTTATCTCGTGGGGAACATCTCTCAGATATATGGGTAACCCTCGAAATCTTGTTTGAAAGATTCCTCTTTCTGAGATACTAGGTTTTTATGCTTAGTGATATCTGGGGTATTATCCCGGGACTTCTGATTTTGCGGAAGCAATGGCCTAGTCCCCGTATAATACTTTTCGCTTGCTTGAAATATAACACCACCCTCAGCATAAAAATGATGAAACATTGAAAAATGCTAATCATGTGCTGTTGAAGAAAAGATTCTTTAAAGGGAACACACCTATAGTCGAAGCCATCATCTCTCTAATTTTGCGGAAGCAATAGCCTGAGCTCTCATGGCCCTCGCATTTAACCCTTTACAGATATCATCTAGGTATACTCACTTGTAAGACTGAATATTGGGATCTGGATACAGGAGTATATTCTGAGGTGGGACACATGTATAAGTTTAAGTCTCTAAAACATTAATCTCATATCTCGAAACAGTTGAAATTTGTGTGAAAATTTAAGTGGATCAGTATACTGACAATCTAAGTGAATCGTTTAGAACTTAAAATGTTTAAAGCTTAACGGTGCTAGTGATTTGTCTCATAAACTGATATGATCCTCTTACACAAGCTCACAAAAAATATTGTCTGTAAATATTTCTTTACTGCATTTTCTTTAAATTTCAAAAGTCTAAAAAGATTTTCAGTGTGTTTTAGCATAAATTTTGAAAAATACAAAAAGATTTTAGACAACTGATGTTTAAAAGCTGATTTTCAAAATTCCGAGTACTAAACATGATGAACAACAAGGTTGGGAGAGTCTGTTAAAATAAAAAAAATTAATGATTAAATGGTTCATTCAGTTGAAACCAAATTTGAATGTGTCATATACAAGTGGTCATTCGAGATTATAAAATGTTAAAATCATTTTGAATGATTTTTTTAAGTGATGGTTTGTAATTGATTCTACAAGTGGTCAGCAGAGTTGAAATTTGTCAAATATTAAATTTGTGAAATTTACTTTGAGGTAGAGAATGTGCAGGTTATGGCTATGAGAGAGACAGGTTGTGATTCTAGAACTTGTGAAAGCCAGACTACGATCCCAAACATTCTTTAAGGGGGAGTCTGATGATGAAGAGTTTAAGGAATCAAGAGATCTGATCAAGAGAATGTGAAGAGATAGATTGAGATTCAGAAGTGTTAAAGATTGAGGATGCTTACATTGTCAAATAATTTTGAAAAAGCCCGAAGACTGATCAAGGCTGAAGACTGTGAAGACTCCACACCGAAGACTTCGTCAACATCCAAGGGGGAGTCTGTTGGTGCATATGTCTGTCGACTTTGTCTTGTATCGAGTCTTGTAATAGGTTAGAAAGATCAGGGCACGAAAAACGAGAAAGTATAGTGTAAAGTGATTTCGCACGAAATAACAAGTAGCTATTTCATACGAAATAAGCCTAGCTATTTCGCACGAAATAGCATTTATTCATTCCGTGCTAAATACCCTTACCTATAAATACCTGATGTGCTAGGTCATTTGTAACGTTCGTGATTCCGGTACCGAAGGGCTGCCGATGTGTCATTTGATCTGTAATCGTGTCAAATCAATAAAATCAGACAATTAAGAGTGAATCAAGCTGTTACACTGATGTGCGTGAAGTGTGTTATGGTTTTAATGTTTATTTTAAGCCCTTTTACACTTTTTTAGCCAAGTTTTAAATTTATAAAACACGATATTTACTAACACTAAACACATATATGGGCAAGTGCACCAATCGTGAGCGTAGTATAGTGTTGGTAAGATACCGAGGTCGTCCAAGGACACAAGAGCTTTTAGTACCGGTTTATCCTCAACGTCTAATCAAATCAAAAAGTTAGAAAAAGGTTTTAAACTAGAAAAATAAAAACTAACTAAAATGCTGAAAATAAAATAAAAAAAGAAAAAACAGATAGACAAGATGAATCACTTGGCTCCGACTCGTGTATAGTGTAACCTTTGATTATTTCCGCACTTTTGCACTTTTTAAGAGATTATCCTAGTTATTGTAGTAGGCCCCTCTTTTGAAGGTGACGTTACCCTCAACCCAGTAGTTTGAGTCAGCAAGGATACAATCCTAAAGGGTCGGATTATTGAAAGATAATTAATTAAGTTATTAATGAATATTATGGTAGGCCCCTTTTTTGAAGGTGACGTTACCCTCGGCTAAGTAGTCTGAGTCAGGAGGGATACAGTCCTAAGTAGTCGGGTTAAAGTATTAATAGTAGCTTACATATGAGGGGATCAAAGAGTTTGGACCCCCGCCATCCAATACCGTTAAGTATTGAAGGAAGTCCTACTAAATTTTGACCCAGGTCCGTGCAGGATCTATACACTGAACAAGGCAAGACATTTACCAAACCGTTCCCTTAACCCCCGACCAGGTAGCCAACATACCTCCATATAGACCGTGGAGATATGAATGGTGAAAATCTTTTATTTTATATAGACAGTAAAATAATGCCAAGACACCACGGACAAACGATAAGGAAAAATCACCTTCAACATAAGAAACTAGTTATTAAAGTCATTAATACATAACCAAGTAAAAAGTGCGAAAAGATTAAAAATAACAAGTATTACACTAGACACTTTGTCTTCACCAAGTGATGTAAGAGACTTAGGCAAACATGGCCTTGATTGTCAAGAACTCTTACGATCAATCTTGGATCCCGAGACGACTCACACACTCTATGCTAGACAATGGATGATGGTGGTGGATGATGGTGTTATGGTGGTGGTGGGTGGTGGGTGAAGTGTGAGAGAGGTGGTGTGCCAAGGGATGGTTTGCATTTGAGCCAAGCACTCCTATTTATAGGCTGAACAGAAGCTCGGGCACGGCCCTGTGTCCATTGGGCACGGCCCCGTGTCCACATCCTTCTCTGTCTTCATTAATTGCATTTTGTCTACATCAGTTGACCACTCCCCCGTGTCCACTGGGCACGCCCCCGTGTGCAGAAGCAAATCTGTACTATCAAGATTTCCCCAGATCCTGCGAATCTTAGAGTTGACCACAGCCCTGTGTCTGCTGAGCACGACCCCGTGGTGGGCGATAGAAGCTTCTACAACTTTGTCTTTTCTGCTGGCACTTGGGCACGCCCCGGTGTTCACTAATCACGGGGCGTGTTCAGCCTTCTGTTTTCTTGTTTTGCTTTGCTTGGGAAGATGCTGTCGTGGGGTCGGGCATGTCACGTTTGATCCTTTTCTTGTATTTATGTTAGATTTAGCTGTCTTTTTGCTTTTTTTATTAATTTGAGCTCATTTAATCCTGAAAATACAAAAGGAAGACAAAAGCACACTTTTTCCAACATTAGTATTAAAAAAGGGTTAGTTTTATGCCACAATTGATGTAATTTATATGTTGCATTTTGCACACATCAAATACCCCCACACTTGAATGGGTAGAAGAGAAGGTTTTTGGGCTTTTCTTAGAGTGTCGGGATTTCCAAGATTCTTTATTAAGTTTTATTTTTATTTATTTACAGTCCTATTCATCATGATTTATTTAAAACTTTTCATAAGATAAATTACTTATTAGGGCATAACATGCCTCTTTAAAATTCCATTTATATACAAGTTCACATACCTCACGGGGATCACTCAACACTCGGCCGAAAAATGTATTTTAGTGAATCACTCGAGAGCGGCATGGAACTTATTCCTACCATAGGCTTGCCAAGCAATCAATTCTCCTCCTTTTTAACTATACACCTTTGTAAATATCAAGAGGACTTTTGGGTGAAGGGTTAGGCTTGGGTTAAAGGTAGGTGGTTGGGTTAGTGGTTAGTAAAAGGGCGAAAAGCGTAACAAGCGTTGGTTTTCGTAAGACTTTTTTATTTTTGCAACTTTTATTTTGATGAAGCTTTTATTCAAACAAAGTTATTTTTGATAAACTTGTTTGTTTATTTCTCTTTTGCTTCATCATCAATATTTTTTTTTTTGAAAAGTCATACGAGAAACTCAGCTTGTTACTAAAACAAAAGGTTAAAAATAAAAAGGGTTTTGGTGGGTGAAAGGGTGTTTGGTTTGGGTTATGAAATGAAATGGTTTAGGCTCAAAGGGGCTAACTAGGGGGATTTTGGGTAGGTGGTAAAAAAAATGGTGTAGAAATAAAAAGGGTGAGTCCTAATGCCTCCATCATTTACTTACTCGGGTTTAAGTTGGTAAGGACCGGGAATGTATCGCCGTGGCAAGTTCTAGAGTCGTAAGAACCAAGCGGCTATTCACACAAGAAACGAAAAATGAGCATTTAGTTTAATGATATGTATTTGTATGCTCAATAAAGGCTCAAAACTCACTTTTGTGGGAATGGGTTTTTAGGTGATCAAGTATATATAATCAAATTTTAACTAGGCTTGTCATGTCGTTTCATAATTTTCTTATGTTGGTTCTTTTTATCACGACGCTATCGGTTGTAAATTTGTAAAAATATAACCTTTTTAGAATTTGAAATTCCCAAGTTAAACCTAGACAAGTAAAAAATGAAATTTTTTGAAAACATTTGGGGTGATTAGCGGTTTCAATAGAGTTTTGTGTAAGGCTTGTAGTTAGGACTTGCAAGATTCAAGGTTTTAGCATCCCCCCCACACTTAAATTACACATTGTCCTCAATGTGTCCCAAAAATAAGTTTTTAGGTTGATTGAATGTGTAAAAAGGTGTGAAAAAGCAAAAAATTATGTTACTGGGCGCTGGACACGGCCCCGTGGTGTCCGGGCACGGCCCCATGTTCACTCGCCAGTAACAAAATTGAAAAAGAGAAACAGAAGCCTGGACACGGGGGCGTGTTGGGTGAACACGGCCCGTGTCCAGTTTACCTAAACTTGGCATTTTCTGCAGACTGTGCAGCACGGGGCCGTGTTGGGCGGACACGGCCCGTGCTGAACTTACTGTAACGAAGAAAATTTTTGTCGGATTGCCCTGTTTTCCTGCATGGGGTGCTGGTTCAAGTTTCCCTTGTTCCCTTTGCCATTCCGAGTGTGTTTTACTTGTTTCAACACCTTCCAAACACCAAATTAACTAAAACCATCATTCATTTTGTCATAGAGAGAATTACATAGTAGTACTAAGGGTTAATATACGAGATAAGTAGGTCAAAGAAACACAAGAAATCCAAATCAAGAAGTTCTAGCCTAAACTTTATTTTACTAGCAAAATTTCCAAATAGATAATTCTCTTTGTTAGATGCGGCATGAAAACTTCTTTTCTTCGGGCATGGGTTCCTCACACGTCGGCGAGCCACTCCTCTATCTCCTTTGGGAGAAGGAAGGCGGGTTCATTGGCGTTAGTTTGAGGAGGTACAACTTCCACCGGGACTTCTTGTAGATCTTCAAGAGTAGGCTCCGCTGGAAGGTCATCCCACCCAGTAGGATTGTGGATTCCAAGTGCTAGGTTCCAATCCTCTTGAGGGAGGATTTGTTCCATGGGAGGTGTTACAAGAATGTTTAACCTCTGGTGCAAGAGGTTAAATTCTTGAAAACTGTTTTCCAGCCCTACCGTAAGATAATTTATACGGTCTATTAGGACCTCCTCTACCGAAGTCATCTCGTCAAGAGCTTCACGTAACGCCATTGCATACCGTACGAGAGTTGCTTCAATCGATGACCTTCTTTCCCTTCGACTGTTTCTGGAGTGCGCAGAAGAGGTTCCACTGTTTTGACTAGACATTCTACGAAAACAAACCAAAAATAGTTCATTTTAATGAAACAGTACGACGGACACGGCCCCGTGCTCAATGAGCACGACCCCGTGTTCAACTTTCTGCAGTTTTTTTAGAACAAGGAATCTTGGAGTTTCAAATTATTTTTCCAACTTATGAAGCATTTTTTAGCAGAAATAACTTAAAACTTGTGTAGCTTATTTTTAACAAGTTTCCTAGAACTAAAACTTATCAAACATCACAATAAAGCTTGGAATCAAGCTTCAATGGAGGTATTGTTGCAAGAAAGATGAAGGAGAAGGTAATGGATAAAGAGGAAAGGACAAGATGTTTGTTAGAACCTTCTTTTAGAACATACCTAGTGTAACACCCCAACCCAGAAGGGCTGACGTGTCACAATAACAGTGGTATCATAAACAAAAGTCATAATTCCCTTTTATTTATTTGATAAGGATACAACCACACGACAACTAAACTTAAGGTTAATATACAAACAGAGACATTCGACTTGATTAACTAACATCTTCAGATTTATTCCTAGGCTTTATTCTTCTCTCTTTTCCCCGCCCAAAGTAACATGCGAACCTGTATATACAAAAATTTTACGGAATGAGCCAAATGCTCAGTACGGAATAATAGGCTCAAAGAACAAATAACGCTTTATATGAAATGTTATTCGGAGGAAACTTTATGTGAAAATGATGCAAGTAACGAAATTTAATAATCATATCATACGGATGTACCCATGAGCCAAACTTAAAACGTGACAATATACAGGTAGCTACTCCTGCATAATTATCACACGAGATGGCGAGTTGGCATACCCGCTATCCACCTCCTTAAATTAAATCCTAGGATCGATCCATACGCCTCCTAGTAGCTTTGTACCTCACTTGTACCTAGGGACGCCGTGAACTGATCTCTCCGTCACGGATGGAGCACATGATGTCGATGCCGCAACAACATGCTCGTGGGACACTCCACGAGAAGCGACACTCAGGGTATCAGAGTACAAATGGTCTTATAACTTATCAAAATATTTTTCATAACAATACGTAACATATATTGGAACATGCGATAATGAGTACAATTAACATAATACTATCGCATGACATGAAAGCTAAATCCAAAGTTGTGATTAGAATAGGAATTCAACGGACTGTCAAATGAATCGATAATCAAAGACGTGAGGAGTTTTAAAAAGATATATGAATTTAATGGGTTTATAACAATTTGAATATGAAGCAATAAGGAGTGAGGGTAAGGATCCGTACCTTAAAAATTCCAAAGTGATGCTACCTTGTGATAATATTTCAGATTTATACAAGCAGAGTTTAGACTACTGATTAGTCTTTTAACCTAATTTAAATAATATGCACACAAACTAGGTTAGTAACTTAATACAGCAATTACGATAACTCACGAGATTAAAATCCTCCCAACGAATGACAAAGTGCGATACTTAAACATCCATCGGATTCACAACTAATGACAAAGTGAAATCACTTAAACATCCATTGGATTCACAACGAATGACAAAGTGCAAGCACTTAAACATCCATCGGAATCACAACTAATGACAAAGTGAAATTACTTAAACATCCATCGGAATCACGACTAATGACAAAGCATAACCCAAATTTGAGCAGCACTTAAACATCCATTGAGTATATTAATCAATCGGACAATGAATCGTAATAGCGATCGAGTTAATACCCTGATTGTGGCGTCGATTAGTGATCCGTGGGTGTTGATTGTGGTAAACAGAGCATAACTCGGTGTATTTTGTGAATTTTTACGTCGAACTGAAGCCAGAAATCAAGTCCCAAGCCCCTGTATTTATACCCAATTTTGGCATCTCCCGCGTGTCGCGACAGATGCAGGTGTTTCTGTCGCGTGTCGCCTGGGGTAACATTTTTAGGGTAGGGTAGGTACGTGTCCAACTAGCTCAGGTGAGTCGACGTTGCGTGAATTTTCATTTTTGACAGCGTTTTCTGTAGATAATCATTAGTTAGGGTTTACCCCCCCCCCCCCTTAAGTTTTAGGGGCCCTAATCCTGATTCCAAATGTTCTGAAAATTTTTAGGGATTATGCAGAATCACTTGGGTGTCTTAATTAGGGTTTCCTATTGGATAATTTATAAATAATAATAATAGTTTTGATTGATATACAGAAGGATGGATCATAAGATAAATGTTTAGTTTATTCTAAATTATTATTATTCTTTTATTTCTAGAATAATGATTTTAAATTTATGGTCATTACAACTATTACCCCCTTAAAAGAAATTTCGTCCTCGAAATTTTTCAAATAAGAATATAACATATCGCATAAGTAACGGAAACGGAACTTTCATAGCAGAGTTACTAACTTATATAACAAGAATCTCCTAAACACATATGTGTATCTGAAATTCATAATTACGTTCATGACCATAATTGTCAATTACCTTACTACCATGTCCTAATGGTTCTTCCACTACGTATCTTAATAACATATTTAATCATGCAGAAAATCAACATAGACTTACAGATAACAAGAGTGACTATTGGTACTGATATCTCCTACATAAACA